>JASDQU011400685.1:11522-44481 GCA_032191745.1 Picea mariana
CTGTTACAAAATTTTTCAATACTTCCATGATCTCCCCTTTTAAACCCTCCATCATCTCTTGTAGTTCATATTTTGTTACTATCTTATTTTGTAAATCATTTATGTCCCTACGCATTTATTCACATTCATCAAGGGTCCAATTAGGATTGTCTGGAGGCTTATTTGGTGTAGAAGTTCCCATTTTGGGTGTCATGTTGGCCAAGTATCACTTTTGAACCTTGATTTTGAGGTGGTTCTGCTAGACAAACTTTCTTCTATTGTATCTCCCAAGTTTTGTCCCTTCTGGGTATAAAACTTTCTTTTATGTAGTTCTATGATATTTCTTCTCTGCAATTCCATGGGTCTGATCAAAATTGGATGTGCGAAGTGGAATTTATGGTAACTTCCCCACAACTTGCTGATTTTTGGCCTTTCTAGGAGATCTCACTTGTACAGCGTGCCCTGCACAAAATAATTGATATATAACTATGAAACTTGCACCAAAAATACTACAGACTGTCCACGATCCAATGAAACTAGTCCCACTCAATTTGGATACTCTAGGAAGAAGTTATTATTTTTTTACCTGGAACACCTTCTTGAGACTAGTCAATAGGACTACTCAGATACCCTATCTTACACATGGTGTATCTACAAATTTAAGATGACCCAGAAGCTGAAATGTTTACCACAGATACCTTACTAATTTCTGTGAATATCCTTTGGATTTCAGGGTTTGAAATGTTACATAAATTTTTTTATAGTGAAAATTCCGCAATGACTCAGTTCATGATGATTCCATAACCCTATATTCTACAGGCTGTATCTTCGAAAGTGTAATGCCTCAGGAGCTTAATTTTGAATCCAATGTACCTTGATCTGTCTAATAAATCTCCTCCAAGTCGTTCCTTCTAAAACGTTGTAGAAAAAAAGTTATAGCAAAAATGCCAAGGTGTATCAGATGTAGCAGCGAAACCCCAAGGCCTTGAGCTTTGATACCATATTTTGAGAACCAAATATCAATATAGCATAGAAAAACCTAAGAAAAAGTACTCAATGCCTTTAAAAAAGGATAATTTCAGATAATAAGCCTCTTTGAGGGGGAAACCTCCTTTTACCCCATTTAAATGTTCAAGTACAAGATGATTCAAAATGAAAATGTCTCCTTGGTATATATAGGGGACTAGGAGTTATAATTACAACTAATGGCCTAAAGCCGACATAAATAAAATAACATTACTAATATAATATGCCCCAATTAAGGGGTAATGAGCCAATATTAGGGCTTAACAGATTTTCAAACATTGCACACCCAATCACATCTTTACAAAGCAAGGGTGTCACATTTGAATTGAATGTTGATTGTAAAAGAAGTTTTCAACACTTGAAGATATTGTTGACAAGTGCACCAATTTTTAGGAATGTTGACCAAAAATAAGATTTCATTGTGTGCATTGATGCATGCAATGAAGGACTTGGTGGAGTCCTTAGTCAAAATGGGCATGTGATATGCTATGAATCAAGGAAGTTGAAATAACATGAGGGAAAATATGCCAATCATGATTTGGAATTGGAAATCATAGTACATGCCTTAAAATGTGGAGGCATTATATGATGGAAAAATATTCGAGTTGAGGACAGACCATAGTGGTCTGAAATATTTGTTTGGACATCCAACTTTGAATGCTAGGAAAAACAGGTGGTTGGAATTTCTCAGTGAGTACGACTTTGAAATAAATAATATCAAAGGTAAAGAGAAAAAGGTGGTTGATGCACTGAGAATGAGGGTGCATGAGATGCATGCTATAGCCATTAGCATGTACAAATCACATTTGAAAGATAGAATTATAGAGGCTGCAAAATCAAATCAGCAATATATGGAGATAAAGGAAAAATTACAGCAAGGTATTTTGCAACAGAAAATTGAAGATTATAAACTCAGAGAGAATGGAATCCTAATGTAAAGGGGCAAAGTTTATGTGCCAAATATTCAGTAGATGAAAAATTTGGTATTAAGAGAGATGTATAATGTTCCTTATGTTGGGCACCCAGGTTACCAGAAAACTATTGCAATTGTTGTTGGGTTATGAAAAAGGTACAAATATCCTCCTTATTCCCACAGTTCGTGATACAATCTTGAGTGACTTTTTTGTTAATTAGGGATAAATAGAATAGAAAATGATTAATATGTCTTATAGTGATATTATTGAAGTCATGATGAATAGATTCTAAAATACGGTTGGAATTGTTTGATTTTGTTACAGGATTGGTTAAATATTGTGAAAACCGAAGTAGCAAAGGAAATCTTGAAGATGCGTGAGCCATTGGAGGTTAAGGACTTTTGGCGCAAAAGTAGTTTTAAAGATGATTTAGTTTTCTATATTGTAACTTTATAATAGTAAAGCAATCCTAAGGATCTTCTGATCCTCAGGATGACTTGATTTACTCAAATTATTGTATATATAGAGGATAATATATCCTAAAAGACAATCTAAGAATTGAGTTCAAGTATTCAGACTCAGAGTTACTCTACACAAGCCATTTTTGTGAATAATGTACCGGCTATGAAGTTAATAAAAGGTTTGATAGTTTTCACCATTTCTATATACTGAGTTTCTAGTAGCAGTGCTTCTTAGGACCAAGGGCCCAGTCTAAAGGAGCTACTATTTCAGCTATAATTGTATCAGTTTGATTTATGTTTTATGATTCAATTCCCTTTCACAATAGTTAAGACGAATGCATAAGCATGTTAATGATTTCATACAGTTTTCATACAAAAGATAGATATCTCCCTTGAGTGTTAATGAATGCTGATTCCAATTTCCATTACTGTAGTTTTCTGCTTGACAGTTCCTCACGTTTTCATACACATCATTCCTTTTACTTAAGATGCACATTTGTTGTTCCTTTCGAATAGGTTACAATTGTCGTTCCTTTCAGTTAAAGTTACAATCGTTTTTCCTTTCCATTCAGTTATGTTTGTTGTTCCTTACTATTAGATTACAATTGCAGTTTCTTTCCATTAGAATAATTCGCTATTTCCTTTCCAACAATTTGATTCCTAGTTAATAGTTAATTTCTCAAGTCTTTACTCAGATTCAATCATTGCCTTTCAGTTAAATGAATTTAGCAGGTTAGCTAGTTCCTTTTCATTCACAACATGTTGGCAATTAGATTTCAATTTTGTTAAGTAAGATATTAAGCTTAGAATCTTTAAATGAACATTTGAGGAACTTGATTGTGGATAAACTCAGGTTTTCTTTAGCTATGCGATTTTAGCCTCTACAAGCTATCTACATATACTTTGTTGATGTTCTTGAGATAAAAGACTAATCCTCAGGTTGATAAATTAATGTTAAAATAAGGTTGTTTTTAGGACATCTTTAGACCCCAACATTTTGGCGTCGTTGTCGGGGAGAATGTCAAAGGTAGCATAAATTGTGCCTCTGGAGGATGAGGTATTGAAGACGAAAGGTAAGAACCTATGCAGGCAATAAGTAAGATGATTATGCCAACACCTATCTCCAGTTGACACATTAAGAGGTTGCATAGGTGTTTTCTTTCTTGAATTTATTTTTGTGTGAAGTGTGTATGACTAAGAAGAAAGATATTGAAAAACCAAAACCCCCACCAAAAATTACCAAAGCCCAAGGTTCGGTGCTCCCTGGTAGAAGCACTTTCATAGATGACATCATCCGAAAATTTGAATCTTAAGCTTCGGTTGGAACTAGGAAAGGATCTACCTGAATCCCTTAGGTAGCAGTCTCACCAACTGCACCCCAAGCTGATATTTACAGCAAAACTGAAGGGACTGAGCAAAGCTTTCAGAGAACATATCTTCCACCTCTCACCCCTTTAGAAGAGGGAAATTCTTGTAATCTAGAGGAAGGAGAAGGAGAAACCAACGGGGTTGCCAAGGCAGATCCATCACCACCCCTTGATCCTGAATCTCCTACGAAAGAAGAAGGCATACCTGAAATCCCAGATAGAGGGAGTGCAATCAAATCCCCTAGAGGGTCAGATAATCAAACACCTCGAATAAAATACTTAGATCAAGAAATCCCTGAAGATTTCTGGCACATTTTCGATCAAATGGCACAACCAAATCAACAACGTCCCCAGACTTCCACATTGGAATATCTGATAGTTGATCCAATTGCCAATGCCCCCATGAAGGCAATTTCCCTACAGAACCTGCGAATCTTCCATAGATTGATCTCAAAAGACCCGTATGCATTCTTATTTGAATTTGATGTCCTATGTAAAGGGTATGATTACACCTCTGAACGCCAAAAATTAAAATTGTTCCCCTCCACTTTGAAAGGAGCAGCTCTACACTGGTTTATGGGATTAGGGGGCGAAACTATAAACTCATGGGATGAGATGAAATAGGCCTTCTTGAAAAAATATTAGGATTATTGTAGAACCAGAGACATGAAAGATGAAATCTTTCAAATGACTACAAAATAAAATGAATCATTAGAAGAATATGTTGAGAGATTTCAGTATAATTTACAAAGATCACCCTATGGTACTACATTACCAAGTGAAGTACTTAAGGAAACTTTGATTAAGGGTATGAAAGATGAATGGGTAGAAACATTGAATCTAATGGGGAAGGGTGACATTTATCAAGAAACTTATGATAACATCATTCAATTGTGTATCAGGAGCTCACGAGGAAGCACACAGACCAGATCAGGAATGTGAACTTCCCTCACCAGGAGTAGCAATACTACCAATGGGGGTGTTACGCGAGCTGAAGTTGGTAATCTCTTAGAAAATTTCAACACATATATTCTGATCACTCTGACTACACAATTGGATGTATTGTAGGCCAAACAAAAAAAAACAAAAGAAGAACAGACTTTGGCCATATTTTGTCACAGATGCAGAAGAAAACATGGTCCAAGGGATTTCCCTCTGGATGTGGTTTGGGTTTGTGCTATCTGTGACAAGGATCATGATACAAAACAATGCCCATCGCTCCCTGGACTGAAATTTGTCTTTAGATAAGTGGAAAAATAAACAGAGCCATTATATGTAATGGTGCAGCGTTGTCAATGGAAGAACCGACCTCCAAATACACTCTAGGACCCTTCCTCTTTATTTTCTGGACAGTATAATCAGCAGCAGAATTCTAGTAACACATGGTAGGGCTAGCCATTTTACTAATCAGAACTGGCAGGCTCAACAATACCCACCTACAAATCCCACTTGGCCAAACCAGCCCGCTGCAAATCCTGCTTGGCAGAATTAGCCAACTACAAATTCCACTTGGCCTAACCAAAAATACCCCACCTCACCCTGGAAAAATTCAAATAACCCCTACCCTTCACAATGGCCCAACACGACTACCCAAAACCCAAATTGGAACCAGAATTGGTAGCGCCCCATGGGGATAAATAATCAACCCATGGGGATGACCCCTCAAACCCAACCCAAGTTGCAAGCCCCACTCCAAAACCCTCAATCGCAATTGTGCCCCCAATTACCAGCCCAACCTCACCCAAATCCTAATAATAGACCGGCTCAGCTCATCCATATTATGGAGAACGGGGAAGGGGAAACCAACTCGGTAGGGTTCAATGAACTCTGGTTGAGATCGAGGTGTATAATCTCTCCTAAAGAAAATAACATTTCTCAAGAGCAGGAGAATAAAAAACAACCAACAATAACACCCTCAACTGTGGTAATAACAGAAGAAATCGAGCAGGGGGGAACACAGTCGAATCACAGGATCCTGATAAGGATGCAACTCCTTCCCCTCCGTTCCCTGAAAGATTGATGATAGCAAAACCTGTCGAATATCCGAACTTTGACATTGTAGGGGAACTCAAGAATTTATATGTCAAGATTCCACTCCTGCAGAAACTACAATATATTCCAATTTATGCAAAAACAATCAAGGAACTATGTGGGAGGAAGCCTGTTAGGAAGATAAAAAATTCATCCTCGACAGTTTGCATAGTAGGATCCTTGTCTGATCTAATTGTTGGTAGACAAGAACCAATCAAATATCCAGATCCATGAAATCCCATAGTAACAGTTCAAATCCAGGGTTGTTCTTTTCCAAATACACTAGTTGATTTGGGAGCGGCCATCAACATCCTGACTATGGAAACCTGCAATACCTTGGGTTTTGACTTCTTCAAACCCACCATAATTATGTAGCAATTGGTAGATCGATCAGTGGTTCGACTAGTTGGAACATTACATGATATGTCCATCTCCGTCGACTCTTAGGAGTATCTGACGGATTTCCTCATCATCAACCCAAGAAGTGGACTTGAAGGGAATCCATTGATACTGAGCAGACCATGGCTCACAACATAAGATGCATACATATGATGTCAAACGGGTAATATGAAAATTGCTAGAGGAGGTGTCACAAAGAATCTCATCTTATATCCTCCTGCCAAGCCAAGCCCAACTTTCGTATATCCACAATTGCCACCACCACGATATCCAGAAAAGGATTTATGAGCCCCTCTCACACTGGAAGAATCCCTCAGACTTAAAAACCAGCTAGAGGATGATGTAGTCAGTGGGTTTATTAATAGCCCAGCCACCGTGAGTAACCCAAACTACCAGATGCTCCAAGTTGTTCTAGACTGTGAAGCATAGGGAGACCCGCTGGAAGATTTAATGGAACAACAAATTCCAACTACAGTTGTTCATAACAGAAAATCCGTTGACATTGCACCAGGGAGATCTCTGAACATCAATGTCAATTTATATGAACAACAACAACAAAATCTAATTAAAGTCCTCTCCAAATACTAGCAAGATTTTGTATGGGAGTATTCTGATATGAAAGGTATTGATCTGCAACTCTGTACACACCACATTTATATTGAAAAATATGCTCGACCTATCTGACAACCATAGAGAAGACTGAATCCCCATCTTAGGGATATTGTTAAGGAAGAATTACAAAAGCTGTTGGATGTAGATTTTGTATACCCTATCTCAGATAGTCAGTGGGTTTCCCCATTAGTGATTGTCCCAAAGAAAAATGGGAAATGGAGAATCTGTGTTGACTACAAGGAACTTAACAAATCCACTCAAAAGGATCATTTCCCCTTACCTTTGATCGATCAGGTCATGGATACTTTGGCAGGAAAGAAATTATTTTCTTTCCTAGACAGTTTTAGTCGCTACAATCAGATCTAGATTGCCCCAGGAGATTAGGATAAAACTACATTCACTTGCCCCTGGGGTAACTTTGCATAGAGAGTATTTCCCTTTGGACTATGTAACACTCCAGCCACATTCCAAAGGGCCATCCTGAGCATATTCAGCGACCTAATCAGTGAAGGGCTTGAAGTCTACATGGATGACTTCACTCCTTATGGTGACAACTTCAACCAAGCACTGAATAATCTGGAGAAGGTACCGGAACGAAGCATTTCTACCAGGTTATGTTTAAGCCATGAAAAATGTCACATGATGATGACAGAAGGTGTGGTACTAGAGCATTATATTTCTGCAGATGGAATTAGAGTAGATCCAGCAAAAATAGAGGTAATCCTTAATCTACCTACACCACACACACAAACAGAGGTACGTAGTTTCCTTGGCGCTTCTGGATACTATCATAGATTTATGGAAAATTTGGCAAGAACCACTGCACCTTTACATGCTTTGACTGGTAATGTGGAGTTTTAGTGGTCTTACAAGTGTGATGTGGCATTTGTAGGACTCAAGAAGCTGATATCGACAGCACCGGTGTTGAGGGGACCAAATTGGAAAATACCATTTCACATCTCCACCGATGCATCAGATATTTCCATAGGCACCATCCTTGGACAGGAAGAAGACAAGAAATCTTACACTATTTATTTCATTAGAAATAATCTTACTTCAACTGAACTTAATTATACAGTAATAGAAAACAATTTTTTAGCTGTTATACATGCCATCAATAAATTTTGTCATTATATAATAGGCTATGTCGTTATTCTGTATACTGATCATTCTGTTATTAGATATCTAGCTAATAAACTGATTACTAATGGACGGGTCACTTGGTGGTTATTACTCTTGTAGAAATTTGACATCACCATCAAAGATTGACCTGGGAGAGAAAATCTTGTCGTAGACTTTCTATCCCGCATACCCAAAACAGATGACTCCTTAACAGTTGAAGATCAATTTTTAGATGAGCATCTGTTTGTTGTTACCACAAAGCCACCTTGGTACGTTGATGTGGCAAATTATCTGGCAACGGGAATATTACCGACACATCTATCATCAAGGGAAAGAAAACTAATCGTCCAACGTAGCGCATGATTCGCTTGGATCAACGGATATCTCTTCCACACAGGAGTTGATCTCCAAATCTGCAGATGCGTGCAAGATGACGAAATCTATGACATACTAAAGGTAGGACATGATGAACCCTGTGGTAGGAATTTTGCAGATCGCAGGATTGGACACAAAATTTTATAGATGGGTTACTATTGGCCCTCAATATTCAGAGATGCAAAGAAATACGTCCATATCTACGACAGTTGTCAACGGATGGGACAACTAGGTCAGACTAATGAAATTCCCTTGAAAGCACAAATAATCACATAACCATTTGAAATATGGGCACTAGACTTCCTTGGCCCCTTCAATCCAAAGTCAAATCAGAAGGCCTATATTCTAGTGGCTACGGACTAGATGACTAAATGGGTAGAGGCAGAATCCCTACCAAATGCAACAGAAGAGGTAATCATCAAATTTCTTTTCGAATTATTTGTACGCTATGGACTACCCAAGGAAGTAATCACAGATGGGGGGTCACAATTTACAGCTCATAGAATCACCACCACCCTGGAAAATTATCATATTAAGCACAGAGTTTTTTCTCCATATCACCCACAGGCAAACGGGAAAGTAGAAAGCACAAATAAGGTCTTGGAGGCAATCCTGACAAAGATTGTCTCAACAAATCGACAGAATTGGGCTACTGAGCTTCCAAATGCCTTATGGGCTTATCGAACAACATGGTGTAACACCACTGGCTACTCTCCCTATCACCTAGTCTATGGTAAAGAACCCATCTTCCCAATTGAGTTTGATATTAAGACCCTAAGGATGGCCCAGGAAATTGGACCGGATCTAACAACAACACATAAACAACGCCTTCAACAAATCAATGAATTGGATGAAGCATGCCTATCTATTGTGGAGCGCACAATTGTTATTCAACAACAAAGAGTGACCTGGCACGACAAGCATATCAAGAAGAAATCATTGAAGAAGGGTGATTGGGCGCTTCTCTATGACTCCAGATTTCACGATTTTCCGGGAAAATTACAGACACGGTGGTTGGGACCATATGAAATTGAGGAAATCCATGATAATGGCATGGTCACTTTAATCACCATTGATGGGTCTGGATCTCCATTTTTGGTTAATGGGCACCGGCTACGACTTTACCATCATCTGCCTTCAAAAGAATCTTTCTACCAGGAAGTAAGTAAGGATCCTACCGTTCAAATTTTGGCTAGTTGGGAAGGTAACCCAACCACCCCAACTCCATAAATGATGAATTTACACTGTACATACTGTATATAGTTTTCATTAAGTATTAGTTTTTCTTTTTCTTTTCATTTTTTTGAGAAATAAAGAGGATAACTATAATCAACACAATTAGCACTCTTTTCTGTTCCGCACTCTTGCTTTATCCTATCACACGGACCCAGTCTTTCACAGAAAAATGAATATGTCATGCTCCACAGCAGTAATAGGGAAACCATAATGAGCTCATGACATCAATAGACCATCCCATACTCGATTCTGAAATAAACTGACCCATAATAATTGAATGAATTTAGTTGATGACTAATCAACCTTAGATTCAACAAAAGAATAAATATTTCCATGGGGAAGTTTCCAAAATTATCCATTGAGATGGTTAAAAATTAACAAATGTCGTTCATTTGAAAGGAACAACTATTGTTCCTTTATGCGATTGTTGTTCAATTGAAAGGAACAACTGTTGTTCCTTCTCGCGACAGTTGTTCCTTCGCACGATTGTTGTTCAATTGAAAGGAACAACTATTGTTCCTTCTCACGACTGTTGTTCCTTTGAGTATCGATTACTGTTCATTTGAAAGGAACAAATGTTGTTCCCTTCGCACAACTTAATGTTGTTCCTTTAAAAGGAACAACTACTACTCCTTTTGTGTTCTTCCTTATTGTCATTCCTTTCTACCATTGTTGTTCAAATGCTATCCATTCCTTTGGGGTAACCCTTTCATCAAATAATTTTCACTAGCATTACTTCTATTTATCATGGTAACGATCTGTCACTATTTTGTGGACTATCTCTCATACCTTATCAATTTTTTTTTTGGATTAATCTCTCTGAAATATTTTAAATCTTGTTCATAACCTATAACCACCATAATTCGTTTCTTTTCCCTATATACATACAAATATACTTGAATGATAATTTGCCTCATATTATAATAAGGAGTCTTAAGCACACTTTTACTTGGAATCCTTACACTTCTTTACGCCATCCCTTACGCTTAAGGAGTAGATGAGCCTCCCTTAATAGAGCCCTTCTAAAAAAAAAAAAGTTAAATAAATACAACTAATAAACTTCTCCCACAAAGAATAGGGGGTCTCATCATGAGCCAACCTACCTCAATCATAGGATAATAACCTAAGTGACATTCCCACTATGGCTACCACACCAGGGCAATGGCCTTTTGACATTTTTTGTCAAAGGACAAGAGGTCTCATCACGAGTCGGCTTGTTCACTTAAGTTACAATCTAGTGAGTGGCATTATCATCATCTGGCTACCAAACCAGGATAGTGGTCTTTTCTGGAGAAGATAACTCAAATATTTATTAAGGATACAGGCTTATCTATGGGTTAAAATGCAACCATGTCGAGGCTATGAATGCCTACTGGCAGAAGTGGCTCTGCCTATGGTTTGGAAGTTTATCTAAAAAACACCAAGTTTCTATGTGTCTCTAGATTTCCTTTACTCAATAATGGGTCTATCATTTTGGCTATATTTAATAAAATCGGGAAAATTAACAACATTATGATATATGGAATATTTTTAAATGAACAACAGGTTTAATTTATTTGGCTTATTTTCTCATTTTCTCACAAAACGATGGGTGGTCGAAGTGTGCACAAGGAACCAACTTTACTACAGGTAACAAAGCAGGACAGAGAAATTCTATAGCACTTGGGGTGGATGGAGTATTTTAACCAGTTACAAGGCTATGATACGAGCATCACGCTTGAATTATTTTAGAATTTGCAGGGATAAACCTCCATGGTTCGAGATATATGAATTCCAGTTACTCTAGAAATCGTAGCAAAGATTACAGGTCTCCCTAACTTAGGCATTCAGTGGACGAGAATATATACAGTTCTCAAAGAAGTTGTAGAATCCTTCGTAGACCCTGGCGAGGAATTGGATAAAAAAGGAAAGGGGCTTAACCCCAGCACCCTCAGTGAACCATGGAAAGAACTAGTAGGATTAATTCAGAGATACATCACCTGTGATGGGCGATATGATGTAATCCGACCATGCCACCTCAAACTACTAGCAGCACTCAAACAAAGGTTAGTAATTAATCTACCTTTTTTTCTAAATGCCATGTTACATGAGGTTTCCATTAGAACACAGAAGTCCAAGGATCCTGTTACTATTATCAACCACCATGGATTAGTTAAACTGATAGTAAGTAAGGCCATGAGTCAAACACAATTAACATGGGGGGTCTTACTGGGACCAATAGACCTCTGCAACTGGAACAAACTGAATTATACCATGAAAATCCATCAGAGGAAATTGAAGAGATACAGGAAGGGGGGACCACTACCCAAACAAAAGTTCCACCTCCTCAACCCGAAGTCGAGGCAGACCCTGTCCGAATGACAAAGGTTAAAACCTCATAGACAGAGACTCAGACCTCACAGATAGGGCCACTAACCAGAAAGAGAAAAAGAGAAATGGTTACTCTTAAAGCCCCCTTTGAGAGAACGAGGAGAAGTAGACGAACACAAAACCCTGAAGAAATCCAGGACACAAAAAAACAGCCTAAAGAAATTCATAACATAATAGAGAAGCCCTTACAGGAAAATGCCCAGGGTATTGAGCATATAGAACAAACTTCATAGGGAAATAGTCAAGAAGATACTCAACTAGCATCAGAGCATATGACAGATTTTTTTTTGAAAAGATATGAGGAAGAAATAGCTCAGGTTTTAGGGAGCTTAGGAACCTCAATTGACAGAGATAAATCAAAAGAATACCAAGAATGAGCCTCTTCTTCAAACCCTGCTGAAAATTTCCTTGATATTGAAATGCCATTTCCTGAGGACACAACACATGAAGACCCACATCTTGAGGCAAGAAGCCCTCTTGAATAGACATAGCACTTGGAAGGAACAAAATAACAGCTACCTGCTGATTAGAATCAGGAAGACCTTGAGACTCCTCACAAATAGAAAGTAGGCAAAAGCCATAACAGAATTAGAAAGATGAAAAAGGAGAACAAGTTGTTAAAGAGAAAGGTTAAAAAAGTGGAAGCATTAAAATTGAAGGTTGGAAAACTCAGAGAAATTATTAAATAATTGAGGAAGCAGCTAGAACAATTAGATAAGGCCCACCAAAGAAATAAAAACAAAAGGTCCAGAGTGCAGGGAAGAAACCCTATTCCTAAAATAGAAGTCACTACAAACTCTATGGGAACACAGAAAGACTGTGAAGAGATAATAGTAGAGGATGCAGTAGCTCAGAATGAAGAGGTAATTCCTTCAAAAACTGTTGATGATGAGGTACAGATAGATATCCTAGTCTCAGAAGAAATACCTCAATCCCTCGAGCAAGATCCCACCATTAGGATATTGGAAGAAGAATTGATACACTCCCAACAAAGCTTGATTCAAAGTAGGAATGAATTGATGACTATGGAAGAACATCTAGCATTTCAATCTCAGGAACAGAATGCTATCTTTGATAGACTGGAATTAGAGCTTATACAAGCCTAACAAGCATTAACTCAATCCAAATATGAGATGGGCACTATAGAATAATATCAAGCAACTCAGTCTCAGGAACAAGATGATGTTATTGGTAGGCTAAAGGCAGAGCCGGTACAAGCCCAGCAAGCCTTAACTCAATCCAGAGAAGAAATTATCACTAGGGCTTAACATCAAAAGGTTGTTAAACAACTAAAGGATATGTCAGCAACAAAAAGTGAAACATATGCTGAGCTCACCAAAGCACAAGAAACGATTAAGAAAATGCAAAGCCGATTTGAAAAATATTTGGAGCAAATAAAGGAGATTTGTGATGTTTACTTTGATGCAATCAACTGTAGAGCCCCTGCCACCAATTATACCCTATTCTTGTTGGAACGTTACCTATTGTTAAGGGTAAAAGCCATCAGAGAAGGTAAGCTGATTACAGTTTCCACTGTCCTTGAGTTCATTTCATGTTTTAGAGAGCAGGAAGAAAAGGTACAGTATTTTCTACATGAATTATACTTCCATAATTTTATTTTGGAAGATGACAGGAAAAATAACCCTGGTCCCTTTATTGGAGACATTCAGTTCCATGCATTCCTGTCCTTTACTAAGAACCAAGTTATATGGGGCAAGG
The DNA here is from genome assembly GCA_032191745.1 of Picea mariana. NCBI lineage: Eukaryota > Viridiplantae > Streptophyta > Pinopsida > Pinales > Pinaceae > Picea > Picea mariana. The sequence goes on from JASDQU011400685.1 coordinate 25,134, forward strand.
CTCACAAGAATTTTATAAAGAGGGAAACAGGGTTGGATCTCTGGATCATAGGAGAGCCCCTAAAGTCCTTTCCAACCATTATGCAACATAGAAAATTTATGAAAAGGGGGGGGGGGGTCAGAGATTCTCTAGCCCCCATCCATCGATAGGTTATCCGTTCAGGCATCATATACTTTAGAGAACTCAAATAAGAAGGTCTTTCTGCTTCTAAGGTGAGATGGGATGCATCCTCCAATGAAGTAAAAATTAGGGAGCCCTTCAGGTTCAGGAATTTCTTTGCAGCTGCCTATAGAGCGGAAATGTATTCTAGGTTGCTCTTGGAGGACGGAACTTCTTGGATCGAGTGCAGGTATAATCCCCCTATCCTCTGGTTTCCTCCAGAAAGTTACCAGAAGGATTATCAAATTAACAAGAAAAGGGAGGATGTTTCTTTTGAAGAGCTCAAAAGAAGTAATGGGTTCAGGAGACCTGGTGAACCAACTTTCCCTCCTTACATCATCACTTCTTTACATGTAATATCTTAGCTTATAGGAGGACATGCAAGAAGGTAAGCCGGGGGGTATGTTGGGTTATGAAAAAGGTACAAATATCCTCCTTATTCCCACAGTTCGTGATACAATCTTGAGTGACTTTTATGTTAATTAGGGATAAATAGAATATAAAATGATTAATATGTATTCTAGTGATATTATTGAAGTCATGATGAATAGATTCTAAAATACGGTTGGAATTGTTTGATTTTGTTACAGGATTGGTTAAATATTTTCAAAATTGAAGTAGCAAAGGAAATCTTGAAGATGCGTGAGCCATTGGAGGTTAAGGACTTTTGGCACAAAAGCAGTTTTAAAGATGATTCAGTTTTCTATATTGTAACTTTATAATAGTAAAGAAATCTTGAGGATCTTCTGATCCTCAGGATGGCTTGATTTAGTCAAATTATTGTATATATAGAGGATAATAGATCCTAAAAGACAATCTAAGAATTGCGTTCAAGTATTCAGAGTCAGAGTTACTTTGCACAAGACATTTTTGTGAATAATGTACCAGCTATGAAGTTAATAAAAGATTTGATCATTTTGACCATTTCTATATACTGAGTTTCTAGTAGCAGTGCTTCTAAGGACCAAGGGCCTAGTCTAAAGGAGCTATTGTTTCAGTTGTAATTGTATTAGTTTGATTTTTGTTTTACGATTCAATTCCCTTTCACAATAGTTAAGACGAATGCATAAGCGTGTTAATGATTTCATACGGTTTGCATACAAAAGATAGATATCTCTCTTGAGGGTTAATGATTGTTGATTCCAATTTCCATTACTGTAGTTTTTTCCTTGACAGTTCCTCACGTTTTCATATGCGTTGTTCCTTTTACTTAATATTCGCATTTGTTGTTCCTTTCGAATAGGTTATAATTGTCGTTCCTTTCAGTTAAAGTTACAATTGTTGTTCCTTTCCATTAGTTATGTTTGTTGTTCCTTACGATTAGATTACAATTGCAGTTTCTTTCCATTAGAATAATTCTCTATTTCCTTTCCAACAATTTGATTCCTAGTTAATAGTTAATTCTACAAGTCTTTACTTAGATTCAATCATTGCCTTTCAGTTAAATGAATTTAGCAGGTTAGCTAGTTCCTTTTCATTCACAACATGTTAGCAATTAGATTTCAATTCTGTTAAGTAAGATCTTAATCTTAGAATCTTTAAATGAACATTTGAGGAACTTGATTGTGGATAAACTCAGGTTTGCTTTAGCTATGCGATTTTAGCCTCTACAAGCTATCTGCATAGAATTTGTTGATGTTCTTGAGATAAAAGACGAATCCTCGGGTTGATAAATTAATGTTAAACTAAGGTTGTTTTTAGGACATCTTTAGACCCCAACAACTGTCAAGAGCCAATATTATTGGCCAGGTATGAATAAAAAGGTGGTTGATTATATATCCATATGTTTGGAATATCAAAAAGTCAAGGATGAGCACAGATGCCCAGTTAGTTTGCTACAACCATTACCCATTTCTGAGTGGAAATGGGAAGTTGTGAAAATAGATTTCATTACTAAGCTACCCAGAACATCCAAGTAGCATGATTCCATCATGGTGGTGGTGGATAAGCTTACCAAAGTTTCCCATTTTATTCTAGTGAAGTTAACTCACAAAGAAGCCAACATTGAACATATCTACATGAGAGAAATTGCTAGGCTACATGGTGTGACTAAGACAATTATGTCTGATAAAGACCCCATGTTCACATCAAACTTTTGGAAAGGATTATTCAAAGGATTTGGGACAAATATGAACTTTAGCATAGCCTATCATCCAGAGTTATATGGAAAAACAAAGAGGTCAATCAAGTGATTGAAGATATCCTAAGGATGTATGTGATGGATAAAGCATCAAAATAGGAATATTATCTACACTTGGTTGGTTTTTCTTATAATAATGGGTACCATGCATTTTTAAAGATGATCCCATTTGAGGAACTATATGGAAAAAAGTGCAACATGTCAGTGAGTTGAGATAACCTAGCACATGGAGCAGTGGTTGGACCAGAATTTCTCAGGGAAATGGAGGAACATATGCTAAAAATAAATAAGAATTTAAAGGCTTCCCAAGACAGGAAGAAAAGATATGTTGATAAAGGAAGAACTCAGAGAGATTTCAAAGTGGGTTACCATGTGTTCTTGAAAGTGAAGGCTAAAAGAAGTTACTTGAAGTTGGGGAACTATTCAAATCTTGCAACGAGATATTGTGTAACTTTTGAAATCCTGGAGAGGATTGGTCCTATTGCATACATGCTTGCACTTCTTGCATCCATGTGAATTCATAATTTATTCCATGTATCTTTGCTTAAAAAGTATGTACCTAATGCTAATCATGTAATTGATTGGAATTTGATTCAAGTGGAGGAAGATGGATACTTTTGAGTACAACCAGTGTGCATATTGGATCGGAAGATCAAGAAGCTCCAGAATTGAGCCATAGCAATAGTAAATTTCCAATGGACCTAGTATGGTTCTGAGAACACAACCTGGGAGAACGAAGATGCCATGTGGGAAGATTACTCACATCTTTTTTAATATTTTGATTGTATGTATGTATATAATGCACTGAGGACAACACATAAATAAGGGGGAGGGGAATGTAATACCCATAGGATTAACCACATTTGTAATATAAATGTACATATAGGCTAGTGAGCTAGGATAATTTGTGGCCGGAGAGCCTTTGTATATATGTTTTGAGGCCAAAGTGCCTGTGTGGTTATTAGGTTGAAGAACCCGGATGTGAAAAGGTCAATGAACCTATCTTTGTAAAATGTAATCACACTCTGATACTAATACAAATTCATCACTACTACAGACAAACCAAAAAAAAGAGTATGGGGGGGTAAACTCCGCTAGAAAGAGAAAATGGGGCTAAGGGTCTAGGAAGAGGTGTTAAGCAAAGGGAGCTTAAGCCAATAAAATATTGTTATAATATTTCCCAAAGTCTAAGTTGTGGGATATGATTTTATCCTAAGTTCCTAAAGGTTGGGAATGAGTCATCAAGTGGATTCAAAGCTAATTCATAAGGTGACAAGTGTCAATTTAAAGGCATGCAAATATGTTGTGGGAAAATAGTGTATTTCCCAACACTCTTTCCATTCTTACCAACCATTTACTCAAATATTTCCATCCATATTTGTACCTATACATTAAAATTTTGGAGTTTATTATACCCAGTAAATCCTTGGGGGTGTGGGTTGAAGAATCAGGTTGTCAGGTCTATGGCATTAGATTGAAGAAGCAGGTTGTCAGGCCCGTAAGAATTTCTCTCTAGGTGAGAGAACTATTCCCAAGGTTCCAAGATACATCTACATGGATCTAAGACTTCTTTTCTGGCATGTTGTAGAATCCTTAGAAAGGAAGTGGGGAAGCCGAAGGAATGTTGAGAAGAGAATGGGCACACTTTCTAGGGTGGGACAAGCATGTGGGGAATGAGAGGTTGTAGGTTGTTTTCTCGAGTTGGCACATGATTCTGTGTATTTATATTGTTTACAAACCTTATCTTGGCTTAGGATTCCTTTTCCCTAGTAAATTTGTATCCCCAACTCAGGGGTGACCTGCTGCTGAGAGTTTATAAGTAGGAGAGTCTATGGCTTGGAGTAATGTCTGAGGTCTACAAGCAGTTGGTGACTTTTACAAAATATAAGTTCCTTCTGTGTATTTAATTTAATTATTGTGTGCATAAAATTGTATTTTTGTTATGTGTTTTTCTTGTATTATTATGAATGTATATATTTGTTGTAGTCTAAATAATTCCATGCATATGCATAGCACTTTTATTTAAATTAATGGTATCAGAGTTGGAAATTGTGTGTGGCATTGTCCAACTCAAGGTTGGGGATGCTACAATGTGGTATCCGAGCAAAATTTTGTCAAGTGGTTGGTAATGGGGATGTTACATTGTGGTATCAAAGAAAATTTTTGTCGAGTGGCTGGTAATGGGGACATTAAATCTAAAGCCATACCTCCATGTGATCTTATGTGATATCCCTATCCATTCTACTAACAATTTTATTAGGCTTATGAAACTCAAAGAACTTTACAATGCTAATGATATAGAACATATCCCTTCCACACCGATTGTGCACGTTACTCTCCCCAAGTCATCAATTAACTGTGTTAAGTATTTGCAAACAAATCACCCATTTGCTTTGTGTGATACCTATTGCCATTATTCTCATAATTGTCCTAAGCTACCCCAGTTTCATGATACCATTGAGGTCATTCATCAATTGTATTCTTCAAGACAAGAATATCTAACCCCAATAGTAGAGGACCATGCTCTTAAGAATGAAAAACATCCCAAATCCAATCATCAACTAGTCATTTATATTTCCCCCTCTGAAGTGAAAACAAATGTGAATTCCATGAAAATTCTCTACTTTTCAACTTCCATGGGATTGAAATTGTTAGATAATATTCCTTTCTCCACAAGTGTACATCATATAATCCTCAGTGTTCCCCATGTACCTTCGGTTGCAACATCAATAAAAGTCTCTTCCACTATTATTTTATCTACCTTTGTAGATGTAGTGTATCTAAACCATGTCTCTCATTCTCGTGGCATTGATAATGGGTTCATGTCCCCATACCATACTAATTCACCTAATTGTGTAGGTTCTCACATCCATATATTTCATTCTGATGAAGACATTATGGAGTCCCTTACTATATCAAATTTCCCTTGGGATGATATGCACCATTGTTCCTACTTGCTACCTTAGCAGCCTCATATCATTGACCAATATGTTATTGAATCAAAATACTTTATCCATCGTGGTCATGTTGATTGGTTTAAAAATCCTATACCAACCCCTAACGCATTTGAGTAATGTAATATAGCCAACATTTCACCTACCATTAAGGTGAATATCTCTAGTACCCCTAGTGTCAAATAAAATATCCTCCTATGGGAAATGTGTTCCCCCAAATAGGTTGATAAGTACAAATACCTCTTCCAAGAGTTCCATGATATCTTTTCCTGATCCTATTCTATGATTCTTGGACTTGATCCTTCCATTTTCGAACATCACATATACATGGTCGAATTCCTTTCTCATTCATTAGAAGCAAAGTCCTATCCACCCCATCCAAGCTCCACCATTAAAAATGAAATCGATAAATTAAAAAATATGGACTTTATTTACCCTATCGCCTACAATTCATGGGTATCTAACCCAATCCTATTCATGAAGAAGCAAGGAACCATCCATGTTTTCACTAATTTTCATGATTTGAACAAAGAATATCCCAAAGACAATTACCCAATGTCATTCAATGATCAGATTATTGACAAGTGCATGGACCATGATCTGTTATCATTCATGTATGGGTTCTTGAGATAACCAAATTTATATTCGACCATAAGACCAGTACTAAATGGACTTCAACACTCCCTGGGGTACCTTTGCATACAAAGTTATATCATTCGGACTGAAAAATTCTAGAGCCACCATCTAGTGTTCCATGTCATACTGCTTTCATGACTTGGCCCATATCATTCTCACGTATCAATATCACCGCTCATTCTAAGAAAAGGTTGCAACACTTATAATACTTGCACACTATCTTCCTTATATGTCACAAGTATAATAGACAATTGAACTTCCTTAAGTGTGTCACGTGTGTGTTGGTGGGTCAGATTTTGGGATTCATTGTATCTAAATATAACATCACTATCAATCCTCTTAAGCTTCAAGCCATTTTTTTAACTTCCTCCCCCTCACAATTTATGTCAATTTCAGATCCTATAGGGGAAAGACAACTTCTTATGTCATCTTATCTAGAACTATTCCACCACCACCCATGGGTTCTTTTGATTATTATGTTCCAATATCCCATTTGTATGGGAATAGAAAGCTCAAAAATCCTTTGATGCACTCAAAAGGGATCTTTCCCCAACACCCTTGATTAGTCCCAAGACTTTGAAAAGTACTTCATCCTCTACATTTCCACTTCATACTTAGTTGTTGTCAGAGTATTAGTTCAATATGGGATCGATGGATGTGAGCATGCCATTTATTATGTGATTAAGAACCTATATGGACCCTCTTTTTCCTATTCACATCATGATAATTTAGCCTTGGTCATTGTCTTTTCTATTCAAAAGCTAAATCATTACATATTTATGTGCAAAACCAAGTTTATCACCAACTCTAACCCCATGTACTTCCTATTGATCCAACAACTCATCAATGGGAAGTATGTATGTTGGATCGTTATCCTGCAATATTTTGACTTAGATTTTGTAACCCCTAAAAGTAAGAAACCTTATCCCTCATGGAGTTCATTTTTGAATTCCCTTTTGGTGTGTTTGATCTGCCCTTAAACAATGACCTTCCATATGAACACTTGTTTTCCATATCCGCTAATGATCCTTGGTATGGATACATCCTTGCTTACTTGTGAACCCAAAAAATTTATCCTCGATGGACCCATGACAATCGACGATGTATTCACACCAAGACCCTCACTATATCCTCATTAGAGATGGTATTTATTATCAGGGTGTTGATACCTTGTTGCATCATTTTCTCACCCATGAAGAATCAAAGAAGGTCTTGAATTCTTTCCATATTAGCGCTTACGCTGGTCACCTTTAGAATATTTCCACTGTCCAAAAAATCTGGCGTGCAATATATATTTGGCCTATGCTCTTCATCGACTATACACATGTTGTTACACATTTTACTACTTGTCAAATCTTTTCCCCCAAGGATTGAACCCCACCTACCCCATTGCACCATGTTATCACCGTTGGTCCATTTTTCAAATGTGTTACTTCATGGAGAACCGACTTCTTTGGGTGATTATAAATACATTATTGTGGCTATCGATTATTTCACTAAATGGGATGAATCCCTGCCAACGTTCAACAATATTGCATCTCATTTTTTCTTTAACCATGTGATTTCTTTATTCAGTGTCCCAAAGAAATTGGTCTCTAACTATGGCAGACACTTTGAATATCAAATATGTGATGAGATTTCATCCATTTTGGGTTTCAAGAATCATTACTCTTCATCCTACTATCCACAGGGGAATGGCCAAGATGAGGTTGTCAAAAAAATCCTCAAAACCATGCTTCAACGAACAATTGATAAGAACAAAACTAATTGGCACCATATTCTCTTCCCATCCTTATGGGCCTATAGGAATTCTTCTAAAATTTCTATGATATTCAATCCCTTTCATCTCATCCATGGTGAGGAAGAAGTATTGTTGATTGAGTTCCAAATCCCCTCCCTTCATCTAGCCATTGAACTGCTCCTTGACATTGCTCCCTTAGAGAACAGAGTAGTAATGTTGGAGCATGCCAATGAAGACCATTATGTTTCACTACAAACCATTGAAGCAACCAAAAAGTGCCCCAAACCCTAATATGAATGAAATGTCCACCCTCGTGTTTTTCATGAAGGTAATCTAGTCATGGTGTTTGACCAAGCCCGTGATATCTTGGGTCAAGGAAAATTTGAACCATTATGGAGGGACCCTTACATTTTCAAACAATTTTTGGGTAAGGGAGAACACCTTCTCAAAGGTCCTGAAGGGGAGCTTCTCCCTAACCCTTGTAATGCACTCTACATTAAGAAATTATACCCTTGATAGTTTTTCTAGAGTCCCTATGCATATTGTGCATAGATTAGATGGTCATTTTTGCATACCTTTTTGTAAATCCTTTATCTCATCAGTTGTCTTCTTCCATATTTCAAATGGATCCTTCATCCTATTTCTACATTGGTTATATGAATAGCCTGAGTTGTCATTCAAGGAATCTAGCCTTGGTATCTTGGGCCCTTTTCACCCCCATGCATACCCTCATCCACTCCAACAATGTTTATGTTTGACATTCCGCCAACAACCAGGTTGAATATGATGTTGTGATTGGTTTATTATTCGATGCAATTGACCATCACATCCATCACCTTCATGTTTGTCTTGATTCCCATCTTCTCATCATTAAGTTGAATAGAATTTATCATGTTTGTAACCCCATCCTCTTTAGAATACATCTATGAGTTAAAATTTTGGCACATTCATTTGAATCAATCGCATTTAACCATGTTCTTGGAATTCAAAATAGCTTTGTAGATACCATTGCAAATAATATATTAGATTGGCATTTAGTACATGCCTACATAAGAAGATAGCAATTTTCATCCATATAATCTAGTGTGCATAAACATTTGTAAATAATTCATTGGAAATCACACAATTTCATACATAATACATGATGTATATATATCCTTCATAACATAAAAAAAGAAGAAGCACCATACAGTTTTGTATATGGTTGAGTCCACTACTCTACATACATATGACATGATAGCATGTTAAATACATCAAAACTTGGGGGCATGCAAGCCACACATGCTACTCATCCTCATTATAAGGAGGATCTCATGCTAATGGTACCATGTCCCCTATAGAAATATTCCTAACCACCTAACTGCATTGGAATACTGAGAGAGGGGGGGGGTGAATCAGTATGAGCACTTTTTTACCACTTTCAATCACCGTATATATAATCTTCAACTTTATCAGCAGTATTCACTAGTTTATCGCTTATGCATTTATTATATCATTACATCATCAATAATATCATCCATTAGTGCATAATAAACAACCACAAATACAAAGTACACCATAATTTACGTGGAAATACAAATCGGACAAAACCATGGAATGTTTTCTTATATATATCAATAATACATTCATAGGAAGAAACAACTTCCAAAATTCTCCAGCACCAACTGGAATGAGTCACCAACCCACTATTTACGGGATCCAACTTGAAGGAATATACAACTTCCTTAATTCTCTAGCTACAACTAAATGGAGGCTACGACCCCCTGATTTATAGGCTCCAACCTGAAGGAAGCTCCACCTCACTGGGTGTTCTCCGGCTCCAACCGGAAGGAGGATACGACCCCCTAATTTACATGATACAACCTAAAGGAATCTAAGACTCCCAAAATTCTCTAGTACCAATTGGAAGGAGGCTACAGCCCCCTTTCCTTGCCTCCTCCTGTCACCCTGAAATATAAGTGTAGACTCAAACTATCACTACCACTAATCAACATGTAACTACCAATGTCACTGATACATTGATCCATTTTTTATGAGCATAACGAAATGAGTACAGATTATTATTAAAATATTCTTAACACATAATAACAGAGATACAGTAAAATTGGTTTCTATTCAATAAGGAAATAAGATGAAACTGAAAAATGCAGCGGAAAATAAGCTTGTTGGAATGGCAGTGGCTTATCTCTGAGAAGAGATGTGATGATTGTGCTCATTCGCTAGAAGATGATTGCAATGAGGATATGAAGGCCTTTTTACAATAAGCATGAATGCCAAAAAATTAGACATACAAAAACCTAACTCTAGGAGATGAAGCGCCAAAAGTCATGTGGGCCTCGGTTGGGGTAAGTTAGTACATCAACTTCCCTGCGTCGTAACTTTTGCATACGATCTATGTTTTAGCTGCATGATAGCTAGTTGGAAAGGTATATCTGAGGAATACACATTTTTCCATCAGAATTTGACTTCATCTACAGTTTGACTATGGAGATCCCTATAAAAAAAAATTAGGGCCTCAAAACGACCTCGAAAGTCAGGGAATCGAAAACTAGGAAAAAATGGCCAAACTGGAAAACTACCAAAATGAACCAATTGGAATAGGTGGGAGGCCATAGACATCCATATGGATCAATCCTCCACCATTAGGAATAAATGGTCTCGATTGCATTGAGTTCCCCCATTAGATGAGGAAATTTCTGCTGAATTTGGCCCCTCGTGAGCCACTTGCCTTGGTGCAGGAGTTTCCCTGCTTTGACAACTCGATAAAGCTGGATCCTTTGTTGTCGATTTCCCTTGATCCGTGTGTCCACAATATGGTCACTGGATGCCTATTGCATGTAGTCATGGTTGAGATCTATTCGTTTCAACTGTTCTGCTATCTATGAGGTGTCCAATAATGGTGGGAAATATGGCCGAAGGAGAACCACGTTGAACACTGGGTGTAGGCCAAGTAAAATGGGGAATGTTGAGCTCAAAATAATTGTCACCCATGTACTTGGTGATGGTGTAAGGTCCATAATGGAGTGGGTGAAGCTTCCATTGGGGTCATGTAAGGCGTTCTTTCTGTAAGTGAAACCAAATTTTTTCTCCAACCTGAAACTTATGTGGCACCCAATGTTGATCATGGCATTGCTTGTACTTGGCATTGGATTTCTATAAAATGTCCTGAACATGTTGGCGAATGTGTTGGATCCGCTCAATGAAATGGGTGGCTTTGTTAGCTTTAGTTGGATCAACGGATGAGTCGGTCGATGTGGTCACAAGGGGTAGTGTAACATCCATGGGACCCAATGGTTGGAATCCCAACCCCACCTGAAAGGGGTTGTGGTTAGTTGATCTATGTAGGGATCGTTTGTAGCTATGTTGAACATAGGGAAGAATATCATCCAATGTGTGGTGGTTCTTGGAATTGTACATGCACAGGATATTCACAATCATTTGATTAATGACCTCAGCTTGACCATCTGTCTAGGGGTGGAAAGAAGTGGATTTGGTGAGCTTGGTGTCTAGCAGTGACTAGAGGCTCAACCAAAATGTGTTGAGGAACTGACTATCCTGATATGAGACAACGGTTTTTGGGATTCCAAAATGTAACCATACTCATTCAAAGAAGATCTTGGAAATGGCCTATGTTTTGATTCTCTTCTTACAGACAACGAGAATCACCATCTTGGAAAAGTGATCAACAACAAAAAAAACATAGTCATTTCCCCTCTTGGTGGATGGAAGGCCAGAAATGTAGTCCATTGAGATGGATTCCCATGGCTTGTCAGGAGTAGGCAGACAGGTGTACAAGCCCTATTTATCAGTGGTCATTTGGAAATAGTGTAGGGAGTGAAAGACCTGATATACTTTCCCACATCCTTTCAAAGTTTCGGCCAGTAGAAATGTTTCTACAGTACTATCAATTTCTTTTTGATGCCGAAGTGTCTTGCCACCCGAATGTAGTGGGCTTCCCAAATCAGCTTCACTCGCTCACTTGATGGAATGAAGAGATAGCCCAGATGGCACAACAACCTGTCATGAAGATGGAAATTAGCGACAACTGAGTTTGTGCCCAATATTTGGTAGATGGTGGTGAAGTCAGGGTTTATCTCATAGAGGTGGGGCCATCTGGAGGTCTTGTGGCCACAAGGATCTAACATCGTGGTGAGTGCCATGACTGGAGGTTGGTTGAGGAAATGAGCAACTCAATTGGTACTTCTTGTTTTATACTTGATGTTGAGGTGGAACTGTTGCAAGTATGTGGAACACTTCTAATGGTGTTCATTCTGCAATTTTCCTTGTGTCTGCATGAACTGTAGTGGCTTATGATTAGTGTGGATGACTGTCTCCTTCCCAATAATTTAATGTATCCACTGGAAGTAGGCTTGCACAATGGAGTACATTTCTTTGTCGTAATTAGGTTACTTATGTACATCATCTAATAGTGTCTCACTATGATAGGCCACAGGGTGGTCGTGCTGAGTGAGAATGATGCCCACAACATAGTTGAAAGCATCTGTCTCGATCTCAAAGGGTTGTTCCAAGTTCGGTAATGAAAGTACTAGGGCTGAGCACAAGAGATGCTTCAAATCATCGAAATCTTTTTGTTGGGACATGCCCCACACAAATTTTTCCTTTCCTCCACCCATTTTTACTTGGTTGAGGGCCCATGCAATATGGGAGAATCCCAACGTGAACTTACGATAGAAATTGGCAAGGCCCAAGAAGCTATGAAGCTCAGTGAGTGTGGTTGGGGCTGGTCAGTCACATATGACCTGGATCTTGGTTGGATCCACATGTACACCATGTTGATCAACGATATATCCTAGGTAATGGACCCCATCCATGTTGAAGGAGCATTTTTCCATGTTGACATATAGCTTGTGTTGTTTCATGGTGTGTAGAACCTACTGAATATGATGGAAGTGCTCCACCCAAGTCTAGTTGTAGATGAGGATTTCATCCAGATACACCACTACAAAAGTATTGGTGAAGGGTTGCAGGATATCATCCATCATCCTCATGAAAGTGGCTGGAGAATTTGTCAAACCTAAGGGCATGACCAACCATTCAAAAAGACCTTCTTTTGACTTGAAGGTAGTCTTCCATAAATCTGTCTATTATATTGGGACCTGGTGGTAGCCAGAATTCAGATCAATATTACTGAAGTATTTCTCCCTCGTGAGTTGATCAAGGAGGTCATCGATTTAGAGAGTCTGTTACCGATTCCTGACTATGATTTTATTCAGGGCCCGATAGTCATTGCAAAGTCGTTAGGTCTCGTTTATCTTCTGCACCAGCATGATTGGGCTCCCACAAGGTGATGAGTTGGGACATATGTGCCCCTTGTGGAGAAATTCTTGTATCTATCAATTGATCTTCTCATTCATTAACATAGAGTAGTGGTAGGCTCTCCCATTGGGTAGCGTTGCGACAGGGGTCATATCGATGGGATGCTTGACCTGACAGTGCAAAGGCACCCCGGTAGGTGAGGAGAATATATCTGAGTATTATTCCATGACCTTATCCACTTGCTTATGTTGTGTGGAGGGGTCGATCATGGAGACCCTAGATGTGGTTGCGATATTTCACTCACTCTGAGATCAAATCACAAAGAAGACAACTTCTTGGTCTGATAGATGACCTTCCTACATTGCTTGGCAGAGATCAAAGAAATGGCACTAGTTGGGACTACCTTGAGTATTCTGTACAATTTCTTGTTCAAAGTAATAATAACACAATGAGGCCTAGACTCATATACAACATGAAATTTACATAAATAAGGTTGGCCCAAAAGAACATTACAAACTTTGAGAGTAGAAACACCACACAATACCTTGTCTTTGAAGGGATTGATGTCATACGATAGGAGACACTATTGGTTGATGAAGAGATCACTTCCTTGGTGGATCCATCCAATGGTGTAGGGTTGCGGGTGTGGCATTGTCGGTAGGGATAGCCACTTGACAACCTCTATTGATATTAGGTTATTCTGGATACCACTATCAACGATGAAGTACAACGGGGTACCTTTCACTCACATCTATGAATGAAAAAGGTGCTCGCCTTCCTCTAACTCGTCTGGTTCACCAAGCTGGAGCTTGGTGGTAGAAACGATAGCACTGGGTTTTGCGTCAATGATCCATATCCCCCTTTATGGTTCTGAATCATAGTCAAAACCTGCATCATATTTAGAGGCTTTCACCTCAATGACCAATGACTTCTTTGAGCAACAATCGACCGTGTTATGCCAGGGGATCTTATGGAAGTCAGACCACTTACTGGTATCTTTCTTTGTCTTTCTAGTGTCCTACTTTGCTTGCGGTTTGGACTGGTTGTCCTGAGGTTGTTCATATTTTCTTTGTCCTTTGTTTGGCGGATTGGGTCCACCCTTTCCTTGCTTTTGTTTTGATGGGTTTCCATGCCTAAAATGTCATGTCTTTTGTTTAAGCTTCTGCTCGATTTTGATTGCATATCGGTAGGCCACGCCCAAGGACAAGATGTCCAAAAACTATATTTTAGACTAGATGTATCTATGAATACCATCGCGATACTTGAGCACCATATGTTTCTTTGAATCTTTGATACCCATATTGGTGCGCAAGGTATGGAAGATATTTGTGAACTTAGGCACTGATTGATATCTTTCCTTCCACAATGTGGTCCATTTTGTATACAGGTTGTCATAACTTCCGATAGGGTAGTATTGTTCCTTAATAGAATCCCTAAAGGACTCCTAGGTGACCGCGACTATAAATAATGAGGGTTCCTCTATTTCCTTTTTCTCACAAAAATTTTCCCACCAAACTTTTACATGGGGAATGGATTTGAGGAGCGCAAAAGTAATATTTTATCTATTCAAAAAGTTATGGATAGAGAAATACCCTTCTAGTAGATTCAACCATATGTCTACAACATCTTCGTCTATCTAACCTTCAAATATAGGAATATCAAATTTGATTTATACCTTGAAGGGGGCGGTGCCTCCGCTTGAGGAATATGCATCGCCTGTTGGTAGCCGCCGAAGGCTTTGCGCAAAACTGTCCATCATCTCATTCCTCTGTTTTGTGAGGGATTCCTCGAGCAACATTTTGAAAGGATATACTGTCCCATTGTATTTATTTTCTCCCACCATAAGAGGTCACTTGGGCATGCGCAAGATTTTTTCCTCAAGGGAAAAAATATCGAGACCCACTTCTTTGTACCTTGCCCTCATCGGGGACATGCATTAAGAACGACAAGGAGAATATCGCTCTGATAGCATTGATCCAGATTTTATGAGAAGAATGAAATGAATACAAATTATTATTAAAATATTCTTAACACATAATAACAGAGATATAGTAAAACAAGTTTCTATTCAATAAGGAAATAAGATGAAACTGTAAAATGAAGTGGAAAATAAGCTTGTTGGAATAGTGGTAGCTTATCTCTGAGAATAGATGTGACGATTGTGCTCATTCACCAAAAGATGATTACAATGAGGCTATGAAGGCCTTTTTACAATAAGCATGAATTCCAAAACCCTATACATCCAAAACCCTAACCCTAGGAGATGAAGCGCCAAAAGTCACGTGGGCCCCATTGGGGTAAGTTAGTACATCAACTTCTCGGGGTAATAAATTTTGCATACTATCTTCATTTTAGGTGAACGATATCCTGTTGTAAATTTCTATCCAAGGACTACACATTTTGTTGTCAGAATCTAACTCTGTCTATATTTTGACTGTGGCGATCCCTAAAAACATTGTTTACAACCTCAAAATGATCTCGGAAGTCAGGGACCCAAAAACTAGGAAAAAAACTACCAAACTGGAAAACTTCCAAAATTAACCAATTGGAATAGGTGGGAGGCCACCAAAATCCATTTGGATCATACATCAACCAAATTGTCACTATCATTATCACATCAACCTGTCTCTATCACTATCACATCAACCAATCGTTGTCACTCTGTCACATCAACCTGTACCTAATGATCAACCAATCATCCAACCTATCATTGTTCCTATCACTGTCATTCTCACTATCACTATCACTGATATATCATCATCAATTATATACACTCACATGGATACCAAAACCATCACCATATAATGTACATCAACCATGTACCAGAACCTGTACCATACCATGTACATCAACTTGTACGATACCATGTACCAAGATCACCAAGAAGTGCCTCTAGAAATGTACCATATCATCATCACCTCATGAACCATAACATCACCAAGATGTGTCTCAATATCACCAATCATGTACCATAAGATATGCTAAGTGTATGTAACATAACATCAATGATCAACCCTATACCTCAATCGTATACCAACATCATGTACTATGTACCAAGCATCAACTATGTACCAAATGATGTGCCTCAACCAAGCACCAAAGAATGTGCCTCATACATATGCCACCATATACAATATGAGATCATTGAAGTGCCTCAAGTGTGTGATATCATCACCATGACATATACCAAGATAGCCAAGATATGTCTCTAATCATTGTACCATAACATCACCAAGGTGTAACTCAAGTATATTCCTAAATATCCAAACCATGTGCCACAATGTACCTCAAGCATGTATCATACCATCTTCCATAAGATATGCATCAAGTATATTCCAATATCACAAAAATGTGCCTCTAAAAATGAACCATAATAGCCATACACAATGTACCAAGGATATGTCTCAAGCATGTATCAATATCACCAAGACATGAACCTCAACCAAGGGCCTGCAAGACATCCCTTAAGCATGTGCCATACCATCCATGACACAAGCCTAAAAAAACACATAAAATACATACCTTTACTCATGAAGAAGACTTGAAGCATATAATCTCATTTCAAGAAACCAACCTGGTGCATATCATATTCAACAAATAAAAGATACCATCTCCTTCAATACCTTTTCCACAAATCCATGATTTGCGTACTATCAACCCACGAATGTTTGCTCCATTCTCCATTTTTACCCTCATATTTATGCACCTTTCTTCACTATGGCTAATGGATAACCTCATAAAGCTAATAGAATCAAATGTTTCCCTTTGTTTCCCTTCGCTGCCTGTTGGCACAGGGGCAAACCCAGGGTTCACTCGAAGAGTGCACCAACAAGCCCTAGCTATTGGCCCTTTCAGAAACACCTGCGAAGCATATGCAGTCTCACCTGAAGCATCTAAGAGGGGGGTTTTCAAGACATAGATGTCTACAACCAGGGGAATATCAAGTGGATCTAATACAACAAAAAGGAAGCATTCATATATCCCTCACCAAGATATATCTACCCTGCACAGTTATAGATCTAATCTAATACAACAATGCAAATAACAATATAATAGTGATAGAGATCAAAGCATCAATCACACACACAACACAATATGTACGTGGTTCACCCTCTCTCTAGGGCTACGTACACAGAACTGTGCTTATGATTTATTAAGATAAAGCCTATAGTTCTTGTCTGCGCTCTTAGCTAGCAGATCTTTTTTCTTCTCTCTCTTTCTCTTCCTTTCCTGTGCACCCAGCTGAAGTACTTGACCTTCGCACACAACTGAAGGTCTTACAATACCATAAGGCTCTCTCACTTAGCACTTATCTCTCTCAATATAGTAATATCTCACCACAACAATAGAGCTAAATCAACAACAATATCATACCAACTCGACCCAGGTCCTCTTGACCTTTATTTATACATTACAATACCTCACCGATAGCCCTAGGCCAAAACCTAGGTGCCAAAACCCTAGGTTTCTAAAACTCTAGGTCAACTTGACTCGCTTTTTCCGAGCTTCGCTAACCTGTCTTTCCTTCCTTCTCGCGTGGTGCTCCAAAGCATCCAACGGTGGCTTTTTCCACTTTCTGATTTGTCCTCGATCCATCTTCCTTGTTTATCTGTCATCCTCGATCTCCTCGTCCAACGACTTCCATTTCCATACTTCGCTCCATCTTTTCTTCTCTTTTGCTCACTTTGACCCAATGACAGTTACTATGTCTTCCGCGAAGTTCGCTTTTCACCTTTTCTTCCTTGTTCTTCGCTTCCTTCCATAACCAAGGGCCAACAAGCCCCCAACACTCACCTGTGACTCGTCCCGAGGCACTTCAGATCTGATCCTTCTTTTTTACTTTGACTTTGGACTACGCAGGGCAGCCTTTGCTTTATACTCTATGCCTCCTTCCCATCCTTGTGAAGACTGTCTTTTCCTGTGTCTGGTACCCAGTTTCAACTGCACCTGGTACCTAGACCCTTTTCTTCTTACTTTTACTGAGGTTTGCAAGGTAGCTGGTTGTCATAGTACAAATTCAACCGACTCCCATTCACTAATCCTTCCTTCCACTCTGCGTTCAATGTCTTTAGTTGCGTAGCTCCCCCTTCAGTAACATAGGTGACCTCATATGGTTTGAGCCAATGTGTCCTAAACTTCCCTGGATGTTTTGTAAATTTACTGTCATACATCAATACTAAATCACCCTTCTTGAATGCCTTCTTCTTGATGTTCCTGTCATGATAGGCCTTCTCTCATTCCTTCTGAACCTGCTGATGGAATCCTGCAATAAATCTGTCTTCTTCTAGTTCAACCAAATGTGCAAACCTCTTGCGAACAATTCCAGTATCATCCATGTCTTTAAATGCAATAATTCTTAACCTTGGCACCAAGTATTCCATCGGGGCAACAACTTCGAGACCATAAGCCAACTTGAAAAGGGTTTGCATTGTTAATTTCTTGCAAGTAGTTTTATAGGCCCATAGTACTGTAGGTATTTTAAATCCTAGTCATCCCAGTAATATCCAACATTGGAAAGATTTGGTGTCTCCTCTGTGCCAATATTGACTCTTTTAATTTCAATTGGTTGACCAATAAATGGTAGCTCAACTCCCGGTCCTTCCACATCTCTTTGGCCTTCTGTTTCAGTGATGTTTAACTTCCTGGGATCATCATCGTTGGCATTGATGTTGTAGCAACTCTGCAATTTTTGGAGAGGCGCAGTCCATTCATCCTCTTCTTGTTCCATAGGGAGGCTAGATGCTTGGTCTTACAATCTGTAATGCTTGGTCTACTGAAGGATATTCACTTTCAAATAAAAAGGTGGTTACAAAATTCTGAATCATACCTTCCCAGTATGCAGTGATGAGGCGCAAATCCGCTTGAAGGTACCAGTTGATAGGGGTTTTGTCCAGAGTGTTAATGAATCTGTGCACCCATTTTTCTCGGGGAATGTCACTCTAGGCCTCTTCACAGCTCCACACATGGTATTTGTTGGAAATTTTTAACAGGTAGCATATGCTTGTCATTGATGGCAAGTACAACAATGAAGATGGCATGTATACAGGAAGAATGTACAAAGGATTGTTGGCATGTTTTACAGGATGACAGGCAAGAAAAAGACAAAGCTCAGGAGGCATAGCGCTCTTATACGTGCAAGGAGCACAGGAAAGAGACCGAGAGTCGTCGGATATCACTCAGAAATCCCAACAGCTGTTGGATCGGGAGAAGCTGCGCAGATGTTAAGCGCAGGTGTTGGCGTGTAGAAGAAGTGATCTGAGCCGTCAGATTGGAAGCAGACACCCGACAGCGATCAGATCTGCAGAAGCTGCGAGGGGGTTAAGCCATCGGAGAATCGGGGATCGGGACTTTGAAATGTCCAGTTCAATTGACATCGAAAACCCCAAAATCGCGATATGCAATTTCGCGATTTGATCACAGCAGTCAATTCAAGCAGAGATC
>JASDQU011400686.1:1426-29910 GCA_032191745.1 Picea mariana
GGTGCTATGGGAGATATGGTGAGGGGAACCATAAATTATTGAGATGACACCCACCAAACCAGTTCCTCACTGGATTTAATTGCTCATACCCAGAAATAGTCCTTTGACCCAGAAATGAATTACCATTCAGGCTGGTAGTTGGAAAAGTCCTCCTCAAGAATTAATGAGGAGATGGGGCAGAGTACCCATCTACAAGGAATTCCAGACCTGACCACAAGTTGGGATTAAGACCCACGAAACCTTGCCGAGGAAGGAAAGGAAAGAGGTAATTTTGTGGGAAGAAGCGGATCTATGA
Organism: Picea mariana; assembly: GCA_032191745.1. NCBI lineage: Eukaryota > Viridiplantae > Streptophyta > Pinopsida > Pinales > Pinaceae > Picea > Picea mariana. The sequence goes on from JASDQU011400686.1 coordinate 1,722, forward strand.
GGAAGCAAAGTTGAAAGACCAATCTTGAGAAGAGAAAAGAGCACTTGCAACTCTCTAGTTCGAAAGAGAATTGAGAAATAATCTTGTTTTGGGCGCAAGAATCTATAGGTAGAGTTTTTAGTCTAATATGATAAACGGGGTTGGCGAGTGACTGTGGAAGTACTCGTTGCAGACCTCCTTTCTTGGTACAAAGAAAAATAGTTTCCAAGATCCCGTGGGAGGAGGAGAGTAACCTTCGTCCCTAACTATAACTGAGAAAGAGGAAAGAGTCTCTCTCAGAGCATTGTGGTCTAGCTAGGGGGTGGCCAATGGTAAATCCATCCAGGATTGGTTGTGCCTATGGTTGGATGGAAATATGAACCCCTTTCAGCAGTCGCTTCACGATTTCCAGTTTCTGATAAGTATTTTCATACTCTGTGTATTGAAATGGAAATGATGATTGAATATATATATATATATATATATATATATATATATATATATATATGTCTATGACTAAGTTCTGTATTGAATGATTAAGGTAGAAATGTGTATTATCTCTCTGTGAATCCATGCTTTTGAAGGGTCTTATGTTTACTTCAGCTTAGTAGATAGAGAGTTATGGGACGTGAGTATGCAAGAGAGTTAGGCTAGGATTAACTGAAATGCTTAAGTCATGGTGACCTCTTGAATCTACCTTCGCGAGAATACCAAGTTCAAACTCTATGGAAGGAGGGTGCCTCCTTCAAACCCTTCACCTGTGTGACCGAGGGCTCATTCCCATGTTCTTAACCAATTCACAGTTAGGAGCTAAGTATGTATCCCATGAGGATTATCTGAGGACCCTTATGAGAAAGATTTGGGAACCCTGCACTAGGCCCAAAAGGAGCTAAGCCTTTCGGGATTCAGATCTTTGGGATGTTATGACCTTACCATTTGCAAACTAGCTGAAGGTAACTTATAGTTATGGTTAACCACGAGGTTGACCGAGATCTAGCGGTTTCACTTACTACGACATATAGACCTACCCCATTGTTAAACGATGACCCATATACCAATCGTGAAGTAACGCGATTCATCGATCCGAGGGTAATCGAGAGTTCCCCTATACATTGGATCTACACGGAGGTAAGTCCGACATTGACTACTTCGGGAGAAATGAGGTGTTATAGCACCAAATTCCTCAAACATTGGAGTTACAAATTGATGTAATCCGTGGATCTGGGGAGTTCGTTAGGAACCCCTCTTAACCATCCAATCAACCAGTGGAGGGACCCACGTATAGTACTTTGGATAAATATTTCTTTGGGAGAGTGGAGCGGCCATAACACGGAAACCCCTACAGGCCGGAGCTGCGAAGTAACAAGAACCATAGATCTAGGGATCCTTTGGTATCTCCCATGACCATAGATCTAGGTAGTGGTCAACCCAACACTGACCACTCCAAGAGCAAGGAGGAAGTCACACCATGGATCCCCTGAACACGAAAGTTACAAAGTAACGAAGGCCATAGATTCAGGGGTTTATGTGGACACACCTTGATCGTGAGATTGAAGGTCGTGGAAGGCTATCAGTTTGGGGTAATGTGGCATGCTGACGTCACCCATGGTGATGTGGACCCACGTTTTATGTGCCACATGTCACCCAGATTCGTACGTTTCCCAGACCCTATGTACCCATTAAAACATGACACTTGTCACCCAATGTAGGGGTCACATGTCATCTCTGCCTTGCCACGTGTCACCCTTGGCACTTACTTTCTTGGTCCATTTGGTGGGTAGAGTACTCGAGACCCACCTGTCCTTGCCTCCACGTCTTGTACATCACCACATGCGAGGGTGGACCCTTTGAAAGTCTGGGACTTCGGGACTCTAGATATTTGGGATGTAGTGTTGAGGATAAGCTAAAAGGCTCGAAGGCTGGAGCCACGTAGCAATATTTTGATATCCTTTGAGAGTTCAATAATTCAAGAGTCCGGAGGATATGTGTGCAGGAAGGAAAAATGGGCATTCAACACCTAAGCACCGAATGCCTAACTCCCCTCTATCTTATGTGTTACATGAGGATCAAGTTCTACCGTCGGATTGGACGGTCGATGAACTTCCACCATGGATGTAGGTATTTAGAGATGGTACGAATGAGATGGACCCACGTGGGTGCCACATGTCCCTCAACTAATAACATCCGAAGAGATTCAGGAAGCCATAACCTACAATCCAGAGCACAGATTTGAGCTTGGTAGCAGTCGTTAGAAAGATACGGGTGAGTAAAAGAGGATGAAGACCTCGGGAAGAGGATTTGAGATGATTAGAGTAAGAAAAAGTTTTGATGCCCCATCCCTCAAAAGGGTACTTAGGGGCCGGGTTTGTTACAAGTGTGAGGATTTATTATCAGCCATAGGTGGGGTTGACCCCTTATATTAAAATATTATAATGTTTTATTTGGACCAAAGTCGACATAGGCTCTCCCACCAACTTCCTTTTCAAATTCAACTAACAGTATGTGAGAAAGCTATATTTTGAATGATTGTTGATGAAGGACCCTCCACTTGTATTATGTCCATGTCATGTTTGAAAGCCATCGAATCTCCAAAAAATGATTTGTCTAACACCATGATCAAGGTGTTTGATGGACATATGTTTTGGCCTCATGGGATTCTTACCTCATTATCCTTAGAGTTAGGTGGTAATACCATTTTAGTGTAAGTTGAAGTGGTTGATTCCCCTCTAGAATACAACCTATTACTTGGGTGTACTTGGTTTTATGGTATGATGGTTGTAGTCTTGTTAGTATTTAGAGTCATTAGTTTTCCTCATTAGGGGAAAATTGTGACCATTGATCATCTTACATACTACATGCCCAACCTTAGGACCAACATAGGATCCAATGTTCCCTTTTTTGGCGATTCCAGAAGTACCTATTAATGTGTTGATGTAGGGATCTTCAAAATTACTCCTTGATGGGTAAATTTACCCTTCCTCCACCACGTCATTCAAAAAATGTGGCTCCTATTAATATGATTATTTTCATTACCAGTGGATCCCTTGAATCTTTTGATCCTTGGGTGGTACTTAGTCTTATGGAATTAAAGTATTACGAATCTAAAATGACACTCACAATGGTTGATATCACCTATTAGGTGATCTAGTCAACATCTTATAACCAATAGGATGTTGAATTTGATTAGTATTTTATCCCTACATGGGTCATCACTCCTCCTGCTTCACATGACTTCCTCGATATTGAGTTTCCTTTGGATGAGGCCATTATAGAATACATGGCTTCAATTGATAGGCCATGAGATGACATGCATCATCGCACATCATTTCTTCTTGATTTGGAACATTTGGAGGATGACATTAAAAACTTAGATTCTAATGATGATGTTAAGTGATACTGATCTCATGTATGGCACATGATGTACTTTCAAAAGGCAACTTGGAAAACATATCGAATACCATACACATTGAAATTTCAATGGAGCCAGGTGTCATGGAACACATCGTGATAGGTAAAGACTATTCCCCTTGATATATTGAACTTTATACTTCTCTATTCAAATAATTCCATGACATTTTTCCTTGGTCATATGAATAAATTCTTTGTATTGACCCCCCAAATTGTTGAGCATGATATAAAAATATATGATAGAGCCAAGATCATTCAATAAAATATCTGGATAGTAAACTCAAAGAAAATTGTTTCCATCAAGGAGGAGGTTGAAAACTTATTCATGTTGAGTATCCAATCTCATTTCGCTCACTAAGAAATAAGGAACCATTAGGGTTTGAGTTGATTATATAGATTTGAACAAGGCTTGTCCTAAGCATAATTATCCTACCCATTCATTGATTATATTATCGATAAGTATTATAGAAGTGATATGTTCTTGTTCATGGATGGTTTTTCCAACTATAATCAAATTCAAATAAAACTAGAAGATCAACACAAGGATGAATTCATTTGTCCTTGGGGTACATTCTCTTATCAAAAGTTTCCATTTGGCCTTAAAAATGATGTGGCCACTTTCCAATGGGCCATGTCATATGTGTTTGATGATATATACCACATTGTAGAGGCATACTTAGTGTAGGCCCTTGACCAAATTTTGGGAATTTCTTGGTCATGATGACCTATTTTGGAACTTCGACAGCCTGTCGAAGGAGGAGAGCAAGACGAAGTGGAGACCATGGCATCTCAACCCCCTTTTGGGCCTCTTTTTGGGTTTTTGAAATATGTAACGGGAATGGGATGTCGGCCCATGGGTTTACCCTTGTTTAGGCCTATTTTGTATGTATATATAGATGTCTAGGCCATATAGAGAAGTAGTGGATGATATATCTATGTGATGTAGGCTAAGTGGCAAGAGTTTGATCTATGTGATCAAGGCTTTGTGCATTCTGTGTGAGACTTGTAGAGCTGAGTGCAAGTCCCTGTGTGATACGATAGGAGGCTTAGTGTTGTAACGCAAGGAAGAGGGATCTAGCGAGCTGCGCAGATTTTCTGTCATGTGCGGAGTAAGGGTTTTTGAGGCTCTGTTCTTGTAACCGATTGACCGAAGACTATAAATAAGAAGGGTTGGTGGACGTAGCCCCATAAGAGGGGTGAACCACGTAAATCCTATGTTACGATGCCTTGTGCTTGTCTTAATGATTTTATGTCTTCTTTTGCTAAGTGCTTTGATGTAGTTGGATATATCTACTTGCTTTGTGCTTATTATTTGTGGGAATGCTAGATCTGATCTACATGGCTATGATTAGTACTTAATATAATCTCTTTACTTATGCTAAGTGCTTGGATACAGTAGGTTAATGTGAGTAGTGCGAGGCTTTGTTTTATCAGCGAAGTAGATAATGATTGTATATTAAGGAACTGAAGGTGCTAAGTGCTTTATTAAAGTGTTATAATCACAGATCTGTGTCCCAGCTAAGGTTGTAGACACTTGAGTCCTGCAACCATCCCTACCTCTACCTTGGGTGAGACTTCATCTTCTTCACAGGTGTTGCCGAAAGGGCCGGTATTTAGGGTTTTTTTGGTGCACTGTTGTAGCATTGAACCCTGGGTCTGCCCCTGTGCCAACGAATGGTTCCGTTGCCGGGACCTGAAACTGTGATCGCTGGGAACTGAGAAAGAAGAATCTTTATGCAAATATCCATCCTGAAACTGTGAAATATCTGTGCGTAGATCTGTTCCCTAACGCGCAGTATTCTACTTGACTTATAAAGATCTATGCTAAAGAAAGAGGGTCAGATCTGAAAGAAAGAAACCCAATCTAAAGAAAGAAGATCATATATGAAGGAAAGAAGCGAGATCTGAATGCTTGACACTCTAAGAAAGGAAAAAGTAAGAATTTCTGATTAAAAGAGGTAAGATCTGCAAGCTCTGTGCTCTGATAAAGGTAAGAATAGTTAAAAATTTTAGATCTGGAAGCTTTATTCTCTATAGAAGTAAGATAAGTAGAAATGTTTGTTTCTAGAGTATGGATCTAGGTATGATTGATAGGATCTGTCCTAGTCTGAAAACTAGGGCACTAATATATGAAAGAAGGTTTGATATGAATAGATCTGATAAGAATAATGTCAGATATGTTATACCTATGCATAGAAAGAATGTTTGGACTAAAAAATGGATGCAGGATCCTAGAAAGAATTTGTTGCAGGTTAGCTCATACAATCCTAGCGTGCAGTAAAAAAGAGGTCGGGGATCATTTAAAAGAAAGAGAGGATTAACCCTCTGTTAGAGTTGCAGAAGACTAGGACATATTGCTAAGGAATTCCTTGGAAGAAGACCTAGTTGTCTTTGCTGTAAGGCTATGGACCATGAAGTGTTGGATTTCTCTAGAATGATTGCTAAGCTAGAAAGTATGAACATAAGACAAGAAAACCCTAATACAGATCCAGAAACTAAGGCTACAACATAACCCCAGAAAGAATCAGAGAAGGTATTACTATAGATGAAAGAAACCTTGGATGACCATCGACATGTTAGACTATCAGAGATTTTGAAAGACAAAGAATGCATTGAAGCAAGAATAGGGGAGTTTGACATTGAACATGTTATAGATGAGAAAACATAAGTGAATATCATGACAGAAAGAACTTGGGAAGCTATAGGAAGGCCTGTTATGATCCTTTCACTAGGAGGAATAGGGTTATTCAGAGGAAAACTGGTAAACTTGTGTGGGAGGCTCACTCAGATACCTGTGACTATCAATGAAACTTCGACGGAAGAAGATTTTGAGATTATTCAATTTATTGAGAACCATGCCCCGTTTACCATGTTAATAGGAAAACCTTGGATTGACAAAGATCAAGCCAGACAAAAAGAAGAAGAAGAAGTTTTGGAACATAAGAAGCAAGAGTTAAAAGTTTTCATGACCAGAAAGATCGCACAATTGATTGAAGAACAAGAGAACATATCGAAGCTATTTGACACTGGAAACCCTGATGTCGAAGCTATAGGAACATAAGAAGACTCCCAGAAGACTAAAGTACCTATCCCATACAAAGAAAAGGTATTACCCCTGATTCCTAGGAAAGAATCTCAACAACGTGCAGTAACTATGTTAAAACAAGACAAGAATCAGAATGGAAAAAGAACTACCGAGACGAAGCTCACTGGAAAGAAGGCGAGGAAACAAAGTAGGAAGAGAGCTAAGTTGCAGAAGGTTCTAGAGGGAACTTCACAGGAAGAAAATTTTCATAATTGGAGCTTCGTCGGGATATCAGAACAACGACACATGGCACTTTGCCATGGCGAAGCAATATAGCTGTTGGGGCCAATATACCCGTTCGACTTCCACTCCAAATGGACAAAAAGGCAATAAAGGTTCGTCATCAAACCATTGGACCGCACCATAATAGATTGAACTAGAGTTAATAGGGGCTCATAACCATTACTGAGTTTCCTACTTATCCCTTCGCGCCATGCACAGAGAACACTTTTGCTAACAGAGAAGTTGAAGCCCGTAGACTGAATGAATTGCATACAGTGATCATTGCAACCTTGCTATTATTCCAGTGTAGTGTCTAAGTCGATCGTGACCCCGATAATTTTAATCTCGAGCTCGTATGTCCAATGAGCTCACTACAGTTGAAGAATAAGTGACAAAAGTTCTCCTTGAATTGATGATTGAAAGAATCATGTTAGAGAGAGGAGTGTCTACAAGTGTACAAGCATCTTCGACGAGAGGAATGTAGGCCTCTTCATCCACTACTTGAGCTGGACCATCCCAGCCAGCTGATGAGAAACAAACGAAGCACAGAGATGATATCGCAAAATGCCAAGCTGATTCTTAGCATTTTTCCAGCCTATCTACCACCTCTAAGCAGCGCAATCAATCGTGATAGTGTGCTCCAAGAATCTGAGTACGCGCTAGTCACTGCGTACCTTCCGAAAGAGGTGTGTGTAGTTCATGCTGACTAGGATAAGCTCGCAACATTGAAGTTTAGCGACTTCAACCTCGACAACAGGAAGGTTTACATCATGCTCTCCCTGCATAAGTATCTGACGAGAACAAAAGGAAAGAACTTAGAGATTACCCCTCAGTCATGGACCTAGAACCTCGCCCAGTACACCCTACTGAATGTTATGAAGATTTCTCACTTTGGATGACACCAGGAGGTGAAGTCATGCATCAAATTACTATTGTCTTGCTATCATGGAGGTTATTTGTGGTTGAACCACCGCATCACAGTGGATCTGACATTGATCAATCATATCAAATGGCTAAGCATGCAAGGCCTCGACTCATAGGATTTCTACCCCGAAAATACCACAGATCACTCTCTCGCCCAGAGGATAAAGGATACTTATGGAGATGTAGAGAAGGGAACGTGAGGCTAGAAGGTAGCCTCTATCCAGAGAGACGCAGTGCACCTAGCCTATCAACTGATCACAGGGAAATTAACTTGTAAGAACTGGCCCACCCAAGTAACTGGATTTGTAGTCGACCTCCCAGGGAAGTGCGCAGAGGGCCTACACATGAATTGGGTCAAGTACTTTGTGAACCAGTTAGAACTGGACTACTAAGAAGTGCAAGACCAAGTATATGAGTTCCACTTTAGTTGTATTTTCATCTTAATCGTGTTCATCACATGGGAGATGCTGGAAGGTGTGACCTTCCTGGACATCGAGCCCTTTGAACCACTGGTTACGAAGTTCAGTACACTATGGTACTCCAGTGACATGAACAAGCAGTGGCAATAAAATGTCATCTTCCACACTTATTACAACTAGCTAAAGACCACTATCCAGTCTAAGCCTCGTATAACCCCGAACACACTCCACGGGTTTAGGCCATTGATGAAATTTAGCGTGGACCGCCATCTTCACAACACACACTAATGAACATAAAAAACAACTGTAGTCATACTACAAGATGACGAGGGAAGACTTAGAAGAGATTATTAAGGAATGGCCGACGGACCTCCTCATCCCAATAGACCCCGCAGAGCTATTTGATATCGACAGTCCAGAAGTAGCGCATGATACACCTGGACCGAGAAAGAACAAGAAAAATGAAGAAGCCCAAGATGTCCATAGTACCTCAACAAAGACTGCTTCTATCTCACCTGGGAAAGGAGGTGACGGGGAAGAGATAGATGGCACAAAAGTTAAACATAAGAAAGGTGAGGTTACACTACCTAGAGACGAGGAGGACCCCTTGAATAAAAGGAAGGTTTCCCCTTCGAAACCTTCCTCAAGGAAGAAATCGTAAGAAACCAGGACTAAGTTTGAGACCACCCTCACCTCAAACGACTTCGACTTCATCGTCAAAACACTGAATGATGCTTCACTGGAGATAACAGATAAGAAAAAAGCTAAGAAAGAGGAGGTGTTCAGTCAGATCAAGGTTGAAATTCAAGAAGTTCAATAAGCACTACAGTCGATCCGTGCAGTTTCTACTATGCCTCTATCAGCAGGAACACCAGAAATAGGATATGAGCCATCTCAACTCCACCGGATCACTGATATAGTCAAAGCTCACCTTCGATGAGAATAGGAGGAGACAACGCAAACCACCCAGGATTTGGCGCAAGAACACGAATACCTTCTAGAGCAGTGCAGTACTGATGAACGCGAGAAGCTTACTCTGCAAGAGAGGTTCGATGAAGAAAAATTCCAGCTGCATAAAGAAAAGGAACAGTTGCTCGTAGAGAAACTCAAAGTATAGGAGATGGTCCAAAGAGCACTTCAATCTATGACAGTCATTGAAGTAAAGGCTAAAGAACAAGTTCCATAGTAGGTGGAACAACTCAAAGACATAATTCAACATATCGAGTAGCGCATAGTTGAATTGGAGCTCCGCACTGTGCCTGAGACCCCTCAAGATGTAGAGACCAAAGGGAAGCCACTGCCTGTAGTGTAGTTGACATATTAAGATCTCTTGCCTTGGAGTGAAAGTAGCTGAGTAACGAGAGTGCTAAAACATATCAAAGCCTCACTAAGAATCCTGAGTTACAGGCATTGGAGTCACAGCTCGAAGAAGCGAAGTAACATGCAGATACACTATAGGCGTATCTAAAGGCCCTGTCAGCTGTAGACATAATGAAGAGGTCTCATGAACAACATGCATCTCAGTAGTAGATCCATATGTTTCAAAGAAAAGTGATGGAAGTCACCCAACGACTTAAGCCTGCGCAAGATGAGGTATGTCTTTTGTTTACAGAGGTTGAGAGCCAAGGAGCAGAGCTAGAATAGGTCGTCCTCACAACAGAACAATGCCTAGAAGGACCTATGAACGATGGAGTGATCCAGGAGTTCACTGAGAAAGAGTCCACAACAAAGCAGCAAGTTGAAGCAGCTCGAGCCAAGCTTGAGGCGTTCGAGGAAAAATCGCTCAGACCAGAGTGACTCGGGATGAGTCACAGGTGAGTGTTGGGGGCTTGTTGGCCCTTGATCAAGTTTTGGGAATTTCTTGGTCATGATGACCTATTTTGGAACTTCGTCAGCTTGTCGAAGGAGGAGCGCAAGATGAAGTGAAGACCATGGGATATTGGCCCCCTTTTGGGCCTCTTTTTGGGTTTTTGGAATATGTAACGAGAATGGGATGTTGGCCCATGGGTTTACCCATGTTTAGGCCTATTTTGTATGTATATATAGATGTCTAGAACATATAGAGAAGTAGTGGATGATATATCTATGTGATGTAGGCTAAGTTACAAGAGTTGGATCTATGTGATCAAGGCTTTGTGCATTTTGTGTGAGACTTGTAGAGCTGAGTGCAAGTCTCTATGCGATACGATAGGAGGCTTAGTGTTGTAACGCAAGGAAGAGGGATCTAGCGAGCTGCACAGATCTTTTGTCTTGTGTGGAGTAAGGTTTTTTGAGGCTTTGTGCTTGTAAACGATTGACCGAAGACTATAAAGAAGAAGAGTTGGTGGACGTAGCACCAGGAGAGGGGTGAACCACGTAAATCCTATGTTATGATGATTTGTGCTTGTCTTAATGATTTTATGTCTTCTTTTTCTAAGTTCTTTGATGTAGTTGGATAGATATACTTTCTTTGTGCTTATTATATGTGGAAATGCTAGATTTGATCTACATGGCTATGCTTAGTGCTTAATCTGATCTGTTTACTTATGCTAAGTGCTTGGATACAGTAGGTTAATGTGAGTACTGCAAGGCTCTATTTTATCAACGAAGTAGATAACGATTGTATATTAAGGAACTGAAGGTGATAAGTTCTTTATTAAAGTTTTATAATCATAGATCCGTGTCCCAACTAAGGTTGTAGACACTTGAGTCCTGCAACCACCCCTGCCTCTACCTCGGGTGAGAATCATCTTCTTCGCAGGTGTTGCTGAAAGGGTTGGTAGTTATGGTTTTGTTGGCGCACTATTGTAGCATTGAACCCTGGGCCTACCCCTATGCCAACACTTAGAAAATTTAGATTCTTGGTCTAAGTGGTGTGAGGATCATCCTAGCCACCTACAAGCCATCTTTACTTGATGTTGTTAGTATAATATATGTTTGGACCCTTATAAGTGCATCTTTTGCATGGTTTATGGGAAATGACCAAGTTTCATTATGTCCAAGTAAGGGATCATGGTTGATCCCTTGAAGGTTGAGGTGATTCTTCAATTTCCTCCTTCTCTAACCATCAACCAACTTCAAAGATTGCAAGGGAATGAAAAAAAAATTCTTAATAAAAACGGGAAAATTTTTATTCAAAAAAGTCTGTAGTATAACCACATAAATAGTTCGTACATAGTCTAAGCAATTCCCATGTATTATCAAAAACAATTTGTATCCTAATACCGTTTACTAGAATTCTAGCCAAGAGTTCACAGTTTAAAACAAAAATATAGAGAACTCTACTATAGGTCCTATAAAATATCCTTAGTAACAAAATGCTAAGACAAAGTAAATAAATTAAATATTTGCAGAGCCATTATTTTCCTGCTCCCCTTCTGAGGTGTCTGGGGGTGAATTCATATTTGCTACCTATCTAGGATGGTCCAGGGTAGCGATAACATCGGAAATGGCAGAACTTGAGACTGTTGGGCCTAGAGGGATTGGTTTGGAATGCATCTCCACCACCTGAGAATGGATGGCATCAACTTTGTGTCGCAAGTATTGGAAGCCTTTCCTCTATAATTTCATCAGTTCCATCATCGTTTTCCACTGAGAAGAACCACTATTTAATCTGAGATGCAGTAAATTTACTAAATTTACCAAAGCCTCATGTTCATCCTCTTGCAACTCTCTTCTAAAACGTGCCACCGATGTTTGTCGATTTGACATGAGACTCATATTCACGTTCTCCCTCTGTGTGAGTTTACAGATATTTACCCAAGGTTTTCCTAGCATAGCTACGAAATGAGACATTGTAGACAGAATAACCAATATCCAACAACTTCCCAAAGACATTGCACTTGACATCTTCCTATCCATCGTTAAATATCCTTGTTTTCGTGTGAATGGTTTCCACCCCTGGTAATGATAGAACTCCAACTTCCAATCTAATTCACGAACCTTAATCTCATGCATGTGAAAATACCAAAATTTAGATTACTCATCATTACTATAAATGGATGTTGCAAGTCGAGGGTGAGATGACGCCCCTGATGTGTGGTGAAGTACCAAAACCATACGACCGATTACCCAACAAACCTGAAAAATCAGACCAAGAGAGAGGAGCCAAGCATGAGCACATGTGCGCAATAAATCCTAAGATCAAAGAAATATTTGTCTTGAACGAGTCGATGATGCCACCTTCTAGAAGCTTGAAAGGCGGCCTGCATGAATTTAGAGTGTAGTGTGCCAAGCCCGTAGGGATATTGAAGATGGAAACTAAGTGAGCTGAGATCTAACTGGATATAGGAAATGGGTTTATGACTTGGTCCCAACCATGACCCATTATGATTATTGCAACCTTATGCATGGCCAAGATTATGGAATAAAATGGAAATTTGTCTAGTGATTGATTCTAGGAGTGCTCAAAGGATCTTGAGTGGCCAAATTTTCTTGGCGATCCACTATAAAGTTGTTGATTCAGAGTACATGGTCACATTGAAGAGTCCTGAAGGCTTCCACTTGTTTAAGGGCTTGTACTATGATACTTTTGAGTTTCATGTCCTAAGGTGGGGACCATTTTTTGACTTGACTGATAACAACCTATGAGTCTTCAATTATAGAAAGGTCATCTATTCCTTGTCTCTTAGCCAAACTTAAACCCTTGAATAGGATGTATGCCTCTGCTTGATTTTTAGATGCTACACCAAGAATCCAAGAGAAGGTTAATCATATTTTTCCTCTCGAGGAAAAGATAACCCCATCCTCTCCTTCCACCCCTGGAAGGGAAGGAATTTTTTTTGTGAAGGTTCATTGTCGATTATGTAGAGATAAACAAAGGCCTTATGTGCTTGTTGAAGAAAATTCTACCTTTTTTATGGGATGACTAAGCACAATGATCATTTGATGCCTTGAAGAAGGCCTTGATGTCAGCCACATTGTTGAGCACTCCTAATTATGGTTGGAACATTTTTCTCTATCTCATAGCTTATGAATCCACCATTGGTATGGTGCTTTTCCAAGAGGACAGTGCACACAAATAAAATATGATATATTATCTTAGAAAAGGTCTTTTTGGTCCAGAGCTTCGTTACTCACATGTTGAAAAGTTGGCCTTGGAAGCTATTCATGATGCCTAATATTTACGACATTACATACTCTTGCATAAGACCAATATAATATCTTACTCCAACCTAATGTAGCACATCTTAATCCATCAAATCATTGGGGTAAAACACTCAAAGTGGATCATCATATTACAAGAGTTTGTCCTGGAGTTTGTAACTTCCAAATCCAAGAAGTATTTTTCCGTTAATGAGTTGATGTTTAAACTTCCCTGAGTCAATGATGAACCCATGGCTAGTGATTTCATGCCTAATGAGTCATTATTTCTCATTGACACATCTAATTCCTGGCATGGGGATGTCTTGGTATATATCCAAACCAAATGTTTTCATCCTCAATTATCCCATGATGAGCATCGATGCATATGCCATTAGTCCAAACAATACCTCGTCATTGATGAAAGATTGTATTATCGAGGGGTAGATTTGATTTTACGTTGATGCCTTATCCATGAAAAAGATAAGAGAATTACCGCCCAAAAGATATTTTGTGCATGATACTTTTGGCCCACGATATTTAAGAATTGTATGAATGTGGTCCATAAGTGTCACCCTTGTCAAGTATTTACTCGAAAAATGTGTGCTCATCATGCTCCATTACATCCTGTGGTTACTGTTGGCCCCTTCATTTAATGGTGGATTTAATTCATGGCATGTAATTCTACCTAAACTAATGGCCATGGTTACGTCATCGTAGTTGTTGACTACTTCACTAAGTGGGACAAGTTGTTTCCTACCTTTTCTAATGATGGAACCTCAACTAAATTATTTGTGTTCAATCACATCACAACACAATTTGGTGTACCTAATAATATTGTGATGGACCATGGGTCCCATTTTGACAACAAAATGATGATCGAACTAGTTGTCAGGTCAGGTTTTTTCCATGAGAACTCGAAAGCTTATTATCCTCAATCAAATGGTTAGGTCAAAGCCATCAATTGGGTATTAAAAACCATGATACAGACGATGGCAGGGAAACAAAATACTAATTGGAATCTTAATTTTTTGTTAGCAGTGTGGGCCTATTATACCTCAGCTGATACTTCAGCTAGGTTTACACCATTTCATCAATTTTATTGTGTGGAGGCAGTCCTACCAATTGAATGTGAAATCCCATCATTGAAACTAGTCGTAGAGATCTTTCCCAATGCTTCCATTGAGGAAGAACATATCTTATATTTTTCCCATCTATATGAACAACATTGAGATGTTGCAATGGTCAATGAGACTCATAAGAAGTGTGTCAAAGCCCAATATGAAAAAATGGTTCAACCTTGTGTTTTGTGGAGGGTTACTTGGTTTTGGTCTATGATTAGGACCATGATAAGTTAGGTTCAGGAAAGTTTTAACCCCTTTGGAATGTTCCTTACATCATGATATGTTTTTTTCATAAAGAGGCCTATGAGTTAGTTGAATATGATGGAAATCCACTCCTAGGGCCTTGCAATGAGCTCTATTTGAAAACGTATTATGCATAGGTTGCACGGCCTCGTAGTAATTTGTACATAACATATTTTAGTTTGGTGTGGTGTGAATTTTTCTTTTATGTGTGTGGTTTGTATTGGTTTGGTGATTATCACGTTTGACGCTTGATTTGCATATGTCAACATTCACCTCTATCTACATAGGTTGTACATATGGTGCCTATTGTAGTACTTGAAGCATTGCTTCCACTGCTTGGGTGATTCTCTCGCTCACCGATAAACTAGTTAGTTCATGTGGCATATTCCTTGGTCCTACAACCAAAAACATTGCAGAGTATAGTGTAGTCATTGAGTGTTTGATACAACATCCCAAAAAACTATGGATTTAAAAAAATCGGGCTATATGGCCCATCATGATAAAATATATGATGAGAAACTAATCCTATCATCCATTGTACAAAACGTGGGTGACTGTCATTTATTCATAATGAGGCACATGTGTCTCATGGTAGCACACTACTGTGTGGGCTACTCACCTCAACAAACAAACAAAATGATGAGGCACACCAACTACATGGCGTTATAATCTCTAAGGGACATCCTCCATGCACATCATAAGTGATCTGAAAAATCCTTAGAGGCTTATTAATCTTTAAAACATAATAACATCTACTTGATCTTCGAAATAAAAATGATCGCTTGACTGTATGCAATTTACATGTGAATTAAATTATCTATTCAAACATACTTTAAGGATGAATAGCTTGCAAATAACTGAGCGGAAATAGAACAACAATATTAAAAACACATACACAAGTTTGATAATAGAGTTCACCCAATTTGGGCTATACCTCTAGGTCCTCTTCCAATAGAGACCTCTTTATTAATGCTCAAGTGCTTTTATTTTACAATGACCTTTTTTCTGCATTTCTCAAACTCAAAAACATAGTACACCATTGAATTCCTTGCAAAACTTTGATAAAAATGAGTATAAAGTTCATAAAATTCCATGTTGGAACCCTGTGGCACGCATTATGATGCAACCTCTAAGTCTAGTTACCCTCAAGAATGAACTTTGAGACCGTACTATGAAATTATTAATATGTTCCTTGCCTTGGTCCATGCACCATTAAATAGGGGTCCAGGCTTAAACCACCACCTAAAACTACTGGTCAAAATTAAATACAAGTCATTGGGCATACCTTAATAAAAGGCACCTTTGGCAAAACAGTTAAGGCACATAGCTAGAATGGAGGAGGCCACGAGTTCAATCATCCATGAACCTCTCCTTAATGGTGCTTTTGGTTATAACATATGATTGTTATATAGTTTGGATTTATGATATATATGGCATATTCATTGGCACATCCACTAATGTAGCATCCAATTACTTTGGATACCATATAATCAAATGTTATTGGTCAAGGGCTATCCCTCAACCATTTTCTTCTACCAAAAATACCATTACACAAAGTTAAATAGAAATGACGCCACTTACGATTAAGGAACAATTCTATGGTATGATGGTTAGGCCGTTGGTTTGGTTAGCAGGAGACCTGGGTTTGATCCTACAGGCTCCATTTTTTTTTTAAATGACCTTACCCATTAATGACCAATGGGAGGCTTCCATGTGGCATCCTTTGATTGGGCTACCATTGCCACATGTCAACCTGTTATTTTTCCACGTAACCTATATGATTTTCAACATCACTTTCCCATTCAACATACAACATGCCACGTGGCACCTTAGAGTGTTTCCATGTTAGCACTGTATGGTCGTACGATCGTGCCACATGTCACCCTTGCAGTGGTGACACATGTCACCTTGACCTCTTTGAATTTTACCTAGTTTGACCCAAACTTTGAACATTCATAATGTTTGCATACAAACTTCGTTTGAGACGATGTTTGCACCGTTGGAAAGCTATCACCGAGCTCTCCGCATTGATGGCATTTTTTTAGAGCATTTGGGATGATTAAATTTTGAGAATTTATGAATCCTTCTGGACCTTTGGGAGTGTTTTTAATCCTCCTGTATCTCTATGAGAGTTTCTATATCCTCTTGGATCATTCTTCCCCATTAGAAGCATTTTAGATGACCAAAATCTTTCATAACTCAACAACTAAGTGAGGGTTAATCTCCCTCACCTTCCTGATCTCAATCCACTTTGCTTTGCTTGGTTTTACCCCTTTAAGACCAACTAGAAGATATTCCACATCACCTCGCTGTGAAGTCCTGATTCTTATGTCAAGAATAATATCTTCCTGTAGCTCATCTAAATAATCTGGAGAAAAATCATCTACTGCTAGAACTTGAATACTTTCATCTTCATCAATAATC
Organism: Picea mariana; assembly: GCA_032191745.1. NCBI lineage: Eukaryota > Viridiplantae > Streptophyta > Pinopsida > Pinales > Pinaceae > Picea > Picea mariana. The sequence continues at coordinate 18,611 of JASDQU011400686.1, forward strand.
ATAGGAGGCTCATAAATTTTCAAATTCTCAATATTTAACACTGAATAAATTTTCATTTAGGTTGGTAGATCTAAATGAAATGCATTAGTACCAATCTTCTCCAAGATCTTGAAGGGACTATATCAGATTGGTCTCATCTTTTTACCTTCACCTTTCATTCTGTCCTTGCTGATATCCAACCATACTTGATTACCAACTTCAAACTAATTATCAACCCAATGTTTTTCATGCCTCACCTTGTATTTAGCTTGGATTTTCTTCAACTGTTCTTGTACTACTTAATGTAATTGCTAAATCATTTGAATGAACCTTTTATCTTTATTTGTATCATCCTGTCCATCCTCTTTACTTGCTTCTCCAAAAGAAAATTCCATAGGTGATTTAGGCACATACCCCAAACATACTACAAAAGGAGTTTTTCGAGTAGAAGAATGCATGGCATGATTATAGGCATGTTGTACATAAGGAAATTGTTCATCCCATAACTTAGGATTCTTGTTGTAGTATCCTCGAAGTAGATTTACCACTGATATGTTTACCACCTCTGTTTGTACATCTGTCTATGGATCAAAAGTTGTGCTCTCATTTAACTTAGTGTCCATGAGCTCCCATAAATGAGACCAAAATTTTCCCAAAAAGCGAGAATCTCAATATGATATAATAGATGTAGGCAACCCAAAATGAACCGAAACATTAGCAAAGAACATTTGTGTTGTTTGTTTGGTTGTGACCTATTTCTTGCATGGCATTAGAATACACATCTTACTTAATCTATCCATGACAAAATATAGATAATCATGACTTGTCCTGGACATTAGTAAACCCCCTACAAAATCCATGGAGATACTTTCCCATGGATGAGAAGGTACTAGAAGTGGCGTATATAATCCCATATTTCTGTTGTTGGGCTTTCTTGTGGCACACATAACACACCCTTTTATATACTTGGAAACTGTCTCATTCATTCGAGGAGAATAACAATATCTATGCAACTGTGCTACTATCTTATCAACCCCAAAATGACCATAAATGAGAGATGTATGAGCTTCTCTAATTAGATTTATTCTTTCATCCCTGGGTATACAAAGCTTTCCAAGATGATATAACAAATCATCATGCATATAATAATATGACTGTTGATTTCCACAAGTTAATACTTCATACACATCTTTAAAACCTTCCTCCTTAGCATATTGTTCAGTACAACTTTCATGAGCTAAAGGAGTATACCTTAGTATTGTGTATGCATTGATGACTGGTCTTGATAACATATCTGCAACCTTGTTATGAATACCTTTCTTATATTTGATTACCAAATGAAACTACTATAAGAAACCCATACACCTGAAATGTCATGACTCTAGTAGCTTGGTATCTGACCACAAATATTGTAATGGCTGATGATCCGTATGGATTATTGTCTCCTTTCCCATTAAGTAATGCTTCCATTTCTTCACACTTTCTACCAATGCATACAAATCCTTATCATATGTTGGATAGTTAATCATAACCTTAGTAAAATTCTCAGAATGATAACATATAGGTTTACCTCGTTGCATCAAGAATGCTCCCATGGCATATCTACTTGCATCAATTCACATTTCAAATGGCTGTTGTAGATTTGGTAGAGCCAAAACTAGTGCGGTTCTTATATTTTCCTTCATTGTCTCGAAATTATTTTGTTGCTTGCCTCCACATTGAAATACTCTTTAACACTTGTGAATGCATGTAGAGGAGCTGCGAATTTCCTCTAGTATTTTACTGCTCCCAGGAAGCTCTTGACTTCTGTGATAGTAGTTGGCTTGGGCCATTTCACTATGAATTGTACTTTTGCAGTGTCTATATTTAGCTTACCATTCCTTATAATATCTCCAAAATATACCAAATAAGTTTTTCCAAATTCAAATTTAGACATCTTGATATACAACTTCTCATTCTTCAAGAGTTCAAAGACTATCTTGATATGCTTGATATGATGTTCCCATATTCGGCTAAAGATCAATATATCATCTAAGTAAATGATGAAAAAATCATTTATGTAAGTCTTGAATACATCGTTCATTACCCTCATAAATTTCGCGGTTGCATTATATAAACCAAATGGCATAACTAACCATTCAAATAACTCCTGCTTTGTCTTGAAAGCAGTTTTCCATATGTCACTTTTTGCAATTCTGATCTGATAGTAACCACTTCTTAAGTACAACTTAGTGGAATAAACAACATTCTTTCATTGATCCAATAAGTCATCAATTTTGGGAAGAGGATAATGGTTCTTTACCGTAATCTTGTTCAGCGCTTGAAAGTCAATACACATCCTCCATGTGCCATCTTTCTTCAGAACTAATACAATAGGATATCCACGTGGAGAGGATCTTGGTTTGATGATTCCTTTATCGAGAAACTCCTGAATCTAATTCTTAATTTATGCATTCTCAATCACTGATGACCTACAAATTCCAATATTAGGAAGAGGAGCATCCTACTGCAAATGGATTTCATGTTCAACCTCCCTCTTAAGAGGCAACCCTGTAGGTTCCTGAAATAACTTGTCATAATTAGATATGATTTTGACCAATTCCTATTTATGATCTAGATCACAACCTGATAAAGCATATATTATATCTTCTTCTTTTTGTTTCACTTTCATGAGAACAAAATATTTACTTGCGCTCATGAGTCTCTTCATTTTCCCTGTACTCACTAAAGAAACATTAGTTTTGATACGATAAGAAAATAAATTCAATCCCATCCTTGAAAAGATGATATATGGATTTCCTATCAAATATATATGGACTACCCAATACAATGCCACAAATGTCAAGAGGCACAACATCTAACTCAACCTCGTCAAAGAACTTAGTTGTAATTGCAAATACGATCTTAAACTATTTCATCACCTGCAACTTAGCATCTTCACACACCCAACCTAATGGATATTTATTTTTATGAGATGTTGTCTTCAAACCCAAATTATTAACAATTGATTTAGATATTAAGTTAACTTGAGACCCACTATCGAATAAATTATCTACCTTTGAATGATTGACTATAACCCTAACATGAAAAATCTCACTTTTTTCCTTTTGATCAGTAACACGTTCCAATTTGGTGGATTGAAATGAATAATTATATTTGATAGTAGATACACCTTTTCTTCCTATTGCCATGGTATTATATTCATCTCTAGAATCTAATCCTAGATCTTGTCGAGTTGATGCAACAATATTCTGCTTCCCTTTATCTTGGAACTTCTTTGGTCATAATTTTGGATGGAGTTTCCATCACTGTGATTCCTCATATCCCTTTTTCTCATAGTGGGAACATGTAGGTCTTCCTTCAGCTTGGTTTAATGTAGTTGACTTCTTACTCTTCCATTTTACTTTCGGTTTCTTTTCAAACTTGTATGGCTTCTTATCTTCAATTGCATGCTTACCCTTACTAGCCTCTAGATGTGTATCTTGACAAACACTTTATCAACGTTAGTAGAGTTCAACATTAAAATAGTGTGACGAAGATATGAGTGCATGCCACCAATATACTTTAGAAGAGTTTCATGGGTATACAACGAAATTACTAAGGATAATTCCCTCTTTTTGAATTCCTGTGTATATTCTTGAATATTCTGGCCTTTACCTTGCCTTAGATGCTACCATTCTATAATTGATGTTTGAGTATAAGATAGTGGATAGAACTGTTTTCTTATATGCTTAGTAAATTTATTCCAAGAAGAGATCACTTTACCCTTTTCCACAAGATCAACTTGAGTCTTACTCTCCCACCATATTAATGTTGTGCCACTTAGTTGAAGAGTAGCTAATTTTATTTTTGTAGTGTCATCCATGATATTTTGAACCTTGTAATATACCTTTATTTTCTTGATTCAATTGTACAATTTATCAACATTCAATTCTCCATAATAGGTGCACAATTAGAACTTGACATCCAATTTTAATAAAGATAGATTATGATCAAACTTCTTAGAGGGATTCTTTTTATGTGATTCCCTCAGAAGAATATGATGATGAGTGTGACAGTGAGGTGGGTTCTGAAGGACCACCTTCATTACATCCTCCTTCTTCTTTGACTGGTTCAAGTTTCTTTGATGTGCCTCCCTCCTTGGCCTTCTCTCAACCCTCGTACGTTTATTCCACCATGTATTTCATTAAATTAAAAGCCTTGAAGAAACATCTTCGGAGTTGTAAGGACTGAATTTTCTTGGTGAAGTCATTTCTCTTCGACGAGTAAATTTTTTTGAACCAATCTCTGGATTGTAACTTGCAAGTTTTCTTCTCCTTGCTTGGATTTCGACCTTGTAAGAATTCACTCACAAACAATTTTCAAACCAAGATATGATACCAACTTGATCTGAAAAATCCTTAGATGATTATTAATCTTTAAAAAATAATAACATCTACTTGATATTTGAAATAAAAATGATCACGTGACTATTTGCAATTTACACGTGAATTAAATTATCTATCCAAACAAACTTTAAGGATGAATAACTTGCAAATAATTGAGAGGAAATAGAACAAAGATATCAAAATCACATAAACAAGTTTGATAATGGAGTTCACCAATTTGGGCTACGTCTCCAGGTCCACTTATAATAGAGACCTCTTTATTAATGCTTAAATGCTTGTTTTTTACAATGTCCTTTTATTTTTTGCGTTGCTCAAACTATGAAACAAAGTACACCATTGAATTCCTTATGAAATTTCAATAAAAATGAGTATAAATTTCATAAAATTCTTTGCTGGAACCCGATGACACACATTACAATGTAGCCTCTAAATCTAGTTACCCTCAAGCACAAACTTCAAAACCATACTCTGCAATTATGAGTATGTTCCCTTGCCTCGGTCTACATGCATTAAATAGGGGGTTGAGCTTAAAATGCCACTTGAAACTACTGGTTGACACTAAATACAAGTCTGCGGGCATACCTTAACAAGAGGTTCCTTTGGCGCAACAGTTAAGGCACACAGTTAGCATGGAGGAGGTCACATGTTCGATCCTCCACGAACCTCTCCTTAATAGAACTTTTGGTTATAAAATATGGTTGTTATATAGTTTGGATTTACGATATATGGCATATCTGTTGGCACCTCCACAGATGTAGCATTCAGTTACTTTGGATACCGTATTATCAAATATTATGGGTTGAGGGCTAGCCCTTGGCCCTTTTTTTCTTTCGACAATACCATTACACAAACTTAAATATAAATGATGCCGCTTACGATTAAGGAAAAATGATGTGGTATGATGGTTAGGCCGTTGATTTGATTAGCGGGAGATTTGTGTTCAATCGTCCAGGCTCCAAATTTTTTTTATATGACCTTACCCATTAATGACCAATGGGAGGCTGCCACATGGAAACCTCTCATTGGGCTATCATTGCCTCTTGTCAACCTGTGATTTGTCCATGTAACCTGTATGATTTGCCACATCACTTGCCCAATCAACGTACGATGTGCCACATGACACCTTAGGGTGTTTCCACATCAACATCATATGATCATGTCACATGTCACCCTTGTAGTGGTGACACATGTCACCTTGACCTCTTTAACGTTTTCCTAGTTTGACCCAAACTTTGACCATCCATAAAGTTTGCATACAAACTCCGTTTGAGATGATTTTTGCACCATTGGAAATCTATCGTCAAGCTCTACATATTGATGGAATTTTCAAGAGCATTTGGGATGATTGAATTTTGAGAATTTTTGGATCGTTATGGACCTTTGTCAACATTCCAAATTCTCCTGGACCTCTGTGAGTGTTCATGGATCTTCCTAGACCAATAAGGGTACCCATAGTCAACCCCTCTTTGTTCCTCCTCACCTCATAGAGGTTCCCAACATCCTCCTCCTCCTCTTCTTTCAACTATTGGTCATTACTTGACCTATGGAAAAGGTGGGACCATCCTACATGTCACATTGGTCCTACTTCTATGTCATGACAAAACATTGTGATTAGTTATGCTACATAAAAAAAAACACATATTCCAAAAATATAAAACATTGTAAAATTTAAAAAAAAACTTCAATTGTTTTTCACAATATCATTTGTTCTTACCGAGAGGGCCCCATTGATCCTCAGGGGGTATTTCTAGGTCTAGATATTGGTATAATTTGGTCCCTTCATATGGAAAGTTCTTTATCACTATGATCTATTCATTCCACCAGTAAAAGAAGTTAGGTCCAAGTCATCTCACTGCCATACCTCTCCCGACTCTAGCCATGCAATCAATCCATCACACCATATTGGGACCAGTGGTCCCTACAAATGGTTTGGAGACTTGGGGTCTCACCTATGGTATTATCTCCAAGAATATTTTACTAGGATGGAACCATAGCCAAATTGTTTTTGTTGACCTATATTGCACCTTGTTTATTGATCCTTTAAGTTGGCTAGTACACCCAAGCACAAATCAAACACAGCTAGGTTGAGACATTCCGGTGCATATTGGATGTGTCACTTTGATGTTATATGTGGGGTTCTTTATCCTACTACCTAAGTAAATGTAAAGAGGATAGTATGTAATGGTAGGTCCATTACATCCTTGATTGGAAATTTGTTGTTGGTTTTCCTGGCCCTAGGCTGACAGAACTCAACAATATAATCATTGATGGACTAGGTCGATCATTATGGATCACCTATAAGGATCATCAGTGGCCCATGTTGTGATAATCCGGTGATGGATCAGATGTCCTCTACCTCAATATTTAGGTGTTGATAACCCACTTCAAAGCATTGTTGGTATGGTCTCCAAAACTTGACCATCATATGCAATAGCCTTGATTGAGATCTCATATTCAAGATCCTGATTAATTTCAGTAGTCCACAATCCCATTAATTAGCTAAGGTGTTTTGGTCCCTCAAGTTTTTTGTATCATTAGCCTTCGCATCTATTTCTTTCCACTCATTTATTGTGGGAGGAGGCTCTACAAAATCCAAAGAACACCTCCCATCAGTCACCGATATTTTTCTTTTGAAAATCTAAGCTAGATACAAGTTTTGGGGGGTGTCGTCACACCTTCCTTTGGTAACATGTGAAATTAATCACATCCTATCCTTATGATAGGACGTGACCGATTTATCTTGACCCATTGGCTAGGTGCAACTACACAGGCCAAGTCATTTCAACGTCTCACTAAATCCAAATCTACACTTAAAATATTAAAAGATGTATTGAAAAGAAAGAAAGAAGATGAGGCATTACTTGGTCCTGATGATTTCAAATTCCATTAGTTTAATCTCTCGCAATCTTCTCTAGAATATCTGTGAGGTAGGATGTTTTTCGCTCAATGGTAGGTGTGAAAATGACTTGTTTTTTACAATAGAAATCATTTTTACCTTTTATGGGATTCATAAAAAACCCTTTTCACACATAGACCAAGTAAGTGCCTTCCATTTGTTTAATTTTTGGAGCATTTTTATGTATTTTAGTAAGGTTCTCATATATAATTTCAACAAAGGGTATAGGTTTTTTGACATTTTGTAGTACTTAGTCACGTTATTTGGTGTTTTTGGTGACATCCACTGAACTTGAGGTATGTGTTTCAAAGTAGCATATAGGGATAGTGTTTTTCCTACAACACCATCTTACATTATTAACCATCACTTTTTCTGTCACAAAGCCTTAGGTTTGATCCTATACAATTGTGACATTAACCATTCTCTTTTGCATGTTGTAACTTGCATGGTAGTTCCTACCCTCCATGGGAACCCTAGTTAGCAACTTGATTACCATATGGTTCCTAGGAACCCTACTTTAGACCTACCATAACTCAAAACTCGAGCCTCATTCTTCTCTCTTCATACTTGTTTTGGCCATATCCCGAGGGGGTTCCTAACTTTTATGTTACTTTATGATAACACATGCATATTATAGCTTATCTCTTGTTTCCTACTGCTATATTAATATTTTCTTAATCTCACTTACCACCATTGTAGTCGCACTTGAAATCTTTCCTTTTGCATTAGCTTACCTTCATTTTGTGACCCTTTACCCATGGAGAAAACCATTGTGATGAGTGGACATCACTTGTTAGTACCATTCTACATTCATTTTGCATAGCTCAGTTCCATGCACTTGGAACATAGAAGCATGTCATTGATCCACTCATTCTCTCCACATGAGATACTTTTTAACTCTTTTTAATGCTCATTAAACCATGAAAAAGACACATGATTGAGTAAACATTTACTTATTTTTCAAACTCATAAAACTATGCAAAAAAGACACTATCAAAGACAATTTTATCTCTCTTCCGTGCTTATAAAACCATGAAGGAGACACCTATAAAAAAAGAGTGAGGTTTTTTTTTTTATCGTTGATATGTATTCTAAAAAGTGGTAGCCGTCAATCATGTTTCCTTTAAACATGAAACCTGTTTGCATCTTTTTCTTATAGTTGGGTTATATCTTGCTTAGGATCCATACCATCGGTATGAGTCATATACTCCTTCGGATGGTTACTCTTACAGTCACTATGGAGAGTGCTTTAATCCTCATTCATTGTTGCACTATATCCATGGTGCTCTTAAGTCAATGCTATCAAGTCTTCAATGTGTCATGCTATATGTTCAAGGAAAGTAAGCTTGAGTCGACCATCTACTGCCTTGTTGACCATCCAAGTTGGCCATCCCTATGTTAGTTGTACTTGGTGATTTTGTCTCTTCCAAACATCTCTTGATGAATATTTCATGTTGTTGGGGGATAAAATAAGTCCCTCCTTCGACAAAACTCTTCGTATTGAATTCAACATATTATCTAGGAAAGAGATATAGAAACCAACTAGTAACTTGGAGCTTGTAGTCCTTAGTGGCATACTTCCTCATAATCAATAATGGGTTTATACTATTGCATATTGATTGATTTATTCTACGAGTGTTCGACATCAGACCCTCCATTCACACTCGGTAGATTGTACTATGTACCTTGGGGTCAATTTTATTTATCGATGGGTCCCATCACCTGTGTTAACAGTATACATCAATGATCGGTAATCAAACAATTTCTACCATGCTCAACATAAACTCATATATTCGCATGTTGTAGAATCATTCCATTGGGTTGGGGGAAAATACCTTGGGCTTGTGGGCACATCACTCATTCCTATTACCCCTCCCAAGTTGAAATGGAGTATATCACTATTGTATCAGTACTTTGATGTATATTGTGATATAGATCCACATTGTATTTTATCATGGCTATGATCTCTTTGATGACATGGATCCATTGTGTGATTTTTCATGGCCATGGTCTTGCATTTTACTTCATGGATCCATAGTGTATTGTGTTGGTGACCATGCTTTGTGTCTCTTCTGAGCATGGGTATACCTACCTCAGGGATGATCTATATATGTTTGGTTGATGACTGATTTCGATTACTCACTGGTTCCTTGATGTTTCATATCCTTCCTTACACTACCTCACATTTAAGGATATTATAATCTGTTTCGACCATCAATTCCTCTTCTAACCTCACACGTTAGGGGGCATATATCATAGCTCTATTTTCCACCCTAGAGATACATGGAGGACGTACTGATTTTGTCATGTTGAGACACACTTTGTTTCCTTAGATTTCTGATATTTTGAGGGAGGTCACACCTTGCATGCCTAGAAAGGTGAGATCAGTTGCATGTTGCACCACTAGAAAGGTGCGAACAATCACTACCTACATCACTGGTAGCCTATGTCTGCCCCTATAACCTTCTAGACTTGGTGAGTTATGAGGAGATCAGTGTTGGGTGATTTTTATACCTCGGATGATGAGCTTTGGAACTCATACTATACTAAAATTTCACTAAGTTCTAGATTTCTATATGCATCCCCAAGCCTCCTCCATCAATCTATGAAAGGAAGGAATTCCAAGGGAGGAAGGGAGGAAGAATTGAAAAGGAAGATTATGTTGCATGTTTAAGAGGAGATCTTCTATAGTTCAATCTTCATATCAAGTTGTCCTTTCTTGTGTGAGGGATAAGGAGGAGATGGGGAAAGGATAAATGAGAGGATTTAATTGGGACTCAAGATAAAATTTGATTGATTTACCATTTTCTCCACTTATTAATATACATGTATATGGTTTTCCCCTTCCATTGTTGTTCTATTCAGTCATGCATGTTGATAGATGGTAGATCTGACTTTCCTTGAGTAGATTAGGTTATATCTAGCATATATTTGACATTCCTAGTGATTGAAAAGTTTGAGTTTGGTAGTTGTTGTTCTCTTATGTGCATGAAGCAGGTGGTAGGAGATGGAACACGATTTTTGGAGTTGTATCAGCCAGGAACACACAAGGACAACCATTGGGAACTGGGTTTGAATAATTCTCTTACCGTCTCATAGAATAATTAAGGATCAAATCTAGCATATCTAGAGGAGAATCATATTGTTGTCTATCGTATAGTGAGTCTCGGATCACAAGAAGATATGAGGGATTGCTCACATGTCAGCATGAGGGATTTCTCCATAACAATTTTAATTTCCAAGGAAGCTGAAACCCAAACAAAAACATGTTCAACAACCCTCCTTTTTATAAATCATTCCTTTATACACATCCAAGCATGGGGGTGGTGCTAGGTCAACAAGCCCTAATAATAACATAACCACTCATAATGTTTATCCTAGTAAAAATCCAAACCCTAGTGGTAGAAGAAGGTGTGATTCCACAAGACCCTCTTTTGACCAAGTGCTTAGATAACCTTTCACCTCCCATATTAGAGTAACATGTCTTCTACAATTATTTTGGAGTTAACTAAGTTTAGTGGTGTCATTAGGGAAAAACCTCAACATGACTTGGAGGCTTAAATCACTATTTATCGTGTCAATATTTTAGATGACAACAACATCACAATTAATCTCTTTTTCCAATCCATAAAAGGTGATTCCCTTCACTAGTTTCATTATGGTCTTGAAGGGTTGGTTTATGACCTTCACAAATCAACAAACTAGTTCATCCAACACTTAACAGTCCTAAAATCGACGAGACTAGTGTTTTCACCCTCATAATCCTCTAAAAATATGACAAAGAACCTTATTCAACATTCATACATAAATAACACAATGTTTTCCATGATTCTACACCAAAATTCTTGGAAGAAACCCTCTATTAAATATTTACCAAAGCCTTGAATCAAAAGAAAAATCAAATAAATTTTCTCAAAGACAACAATTCAATTGAAGAAGTTGTCAATCTCTTCTCGTGAATCAAAAGATGTTTAATTAAGGCTACTTTGGGAGAAAATAGATGTAAACTACTTAAGACTCAAGTCTACAATGTAAAT
>JASDQU011400686.1:29930-40912 GCA_032191745.1 Picea mariana
ACTTTGGATACCATATAATCAAATGTTATTGGTCAAGGGCTATCCCTCAACCATTTTCTTCTACCAAAAATACCATTACACAAAGTTAAATAGAAATGACGCCACTTACGATTAAGGAACAATTCTATGGTATGATGGTTAGGCCGTTGGTTTGGTTAGCAGGAGACCTGGGTTTAATCCTACAGGCTCCATTTTTTTTTTAAATGACCTTACCCATTAATGACCAATGGGAGGCTACCATGTGGCATCCTTTGATTGGGCTACCATTGCCACATGTCAACCTGTTATTTTTCCACATAACCTATATGATTTTCCACATCACTTTCCCATTCAACGTACGACATGCCACGTGGCACCTTAGAGTGTTTCCATGTTAGCATTGTATGGTCGTACGATCGTGCCACATGTCACCCTTGCAGTGGTGACACATGTCACCTTGACCTCTTTGAATTTTACCTAGTTTGACCCAAACTTTGAACATCCATAATGTTTGCATACAAACTTCGTTTGAGACGATGTTTGCATCGTTGGAAAGCTATCACCGAGCTCTCCGCATTGATGGAAATTTTTTAGAGCATTTGGGATGATTGAATTTTGAGAATTTATGAATCCTTCTGGACCTTTGGGAGCATTTTGAATCCTCCTGTACCTCTGTGAGAGTTTCTAGATCCTCTTGGATCATTCTTCCCCATTAGAATCATTTTAGACGACCAAAATATTTCATAACTCAACAACTAAGTGAGGGTTAATCTCCCTCACCTTCCTGATCTCAATCCACTTTGCTTTGCTTGGTTTTACCTCTTTAAGACCAACTAGAAGATATTCCACATCACCTCGTTTTGAAGTCCTGATTCTTATGTCAAGAATAACATCTTCCTGTAGCTCATCTAAATACTCTGGAGATAAATCATCTACTGCTAGAACTTGAATACTTTCATCTTCATCAATAATCATAGGAGGCTCATAAATTTTCAAATTCTCAATATTTAACACTGAATAAATTTTCATTTAGGTTGGTAGATCTAAATGAAAGGCATTAGTACCAATCTTATCCAAGATCTTGAAGGACTATATCAGATTGGTCTCATCTTTTTACCTTCAACTTTCATTCTGTCCTTGCTGATATCCAACCATACTTGATCACCAACTTCAAACTGATTATCAACCCAATGTTTTTCATGCCTCACCTTGTATTTAGCTTGGATTTTCTTCAACTGTTGTACTACTTAATGTAATTGTTGAACCATTTGAATGAACCTTTTATCTTTATTTGTATCATCCTGTCCATCCTCTTTACTTGCTTCTCCAAAACAAAATTCCATAGGTGATTTAGGCACATACCCCAAACATACTTCAAAAGGAGTTTTCTGAGTAGAAGAATGCATGACATGATTATAGGCATGTTGTACATAAGGAAATTGTTCATCCCATAACTTAGGATTCTTGTTGTAGTATCCTCAAAGTAGATTTACCACTGATATGTTTACCACCTCTGTTTGTACATCTGTCTATGGATCAAAAGTTGTGCTCTTATTTAACTTAGTGTCCATGAGCTCCCATAAATGAGACCAAAATTTTCCCAAAAAGCGAGAATCTCGATATGATATAATAGATGTAGGCAACCCAAAATGAACCCAAACATTAGCAAAGAACATTTGTGTTGTTTGTTCAGTTGTGACCTATTTCTTGCATGGCATTAGAATACACATCTTACTTAATCTATCCATGAAAAAATATAGATAATCATGACTTGTCCTGGACATTAGTAAACCCCCTACAAAATCCATGGAGATACTTTCCCATGGATGAGAAGGTACTAGAAGTGGCGTATATAACCCCATATTTCTGTTGTTGGGCTTTCTTGTGGCACACATAACACACCCTTTTATATACTTGGAAACTGTCTCATTCATTCAAGGAGAATAACAATATCTATGCAACTGTGCTGCTATCTTATCAACCCCAAAATGACCATAAATGAGAGATGTATGAGCTTCTCTAATTACATTTATTCTTTCATCCCTGGGTATACAAAGCTTTCCAAGATGATATAACAAATCATCATGCATATAATAATATGACTGTTGATTTCCAGGAGTTAATACTTCATACACATCTTTAAAACCTTCCTCCTTAGCATATTGTTCAGTACAACTTTCATGAGCTAAAGGAGTATACCTTAGTATTGTGTATGCATTGATGACTGGTCTTGACAACATATCTGCAACCTTGTTATGAATACCTTTCTTATATTTGATTACCAAATGAAACTACTATAAGAAACCCATACACCTGAAATGTTGTGACTCTAGTAGCTTGGTCTCTGAATACAAATATTGTAATGGCTGATGATCCGTATGGATTATTGTCTCCTTTCCCATTAAGTAATGCTTCCATTTCTTCACACTTTCTACCAATGCATACAAATCCTTATCATATGTTGGATAGTTAATCATAACCTTAGTAAAATTCTCAGAATGATAACATATAGTTTTACCTCGTTGCATGAAGAATGCTCCCATGGCATATCTACTTGCATCAATTCGCATTTCAAATGGTTGTTGTAGATTTGGTAGAGCCAAAACTAGTGCGGTGCTTATATTTTCCTTCATTGTCTCGAAATATTTTTGTTGCTTGCCTCCACATTGAAATACTCTTTAACACTTGTGAATGCATGTAGAGGAGCTGCGAATTTCCTCTAGTATTTTACTGCTCCCAAGAAGCTCTTGACTTCTGTGATAGTAGTTGGATTGGGCCATTTCACTATGAATTGTACTTTTGCAGTGTCTATATTTAGCTTAACATTCCTTATAATATCTCCAAAATATACCAAATAAGTTTTTCTAAATTCAAATTTAGACATCTTGGTATACAACTTCTCATTCTGCAAGAGTTCAAAGACTATCTTGATATGCTTGATATGATGTTCCCATATTCGGCTAAAGATCAATATATCATATAAGTAAATGATGAAAAAATCATTTATGTAAGTCTTGAATACATCGTTCATTGCCCTCATAAATTTCGCGGGTGCATTATATAAACCAAATGGCATAACTAACCATTCAAATAACTCCTGCTTTGTCTTGAAAGCAGTTTTCCATACGTCACTTTTTGCAATTCTGATCTGATAGTAACCACTTCTTAAGTACAACTTAGTGAAATAAACAACATTCTTTCATTGATCCAATAAGTCATCAATTTTGGGAAGAGGATACTGGTTCTTTACCGTAATCTTGTTCAGCGCTTGAAAGTCAATACACATCCTCCATGTGCCATCTTTCTTCAGAACTAATACAATAGGATATCCACGCAGATAGGATCTTGGTTTGATGATTCCTTTATCGAGAAACTCCTAAATCTAATTCTTAATTTATGCATTCTCAATCACCGATGACCTATAAATTCCAATATTAGGAAGAGGAGCATCCTACTGCAAATGGATTTCATGTTCAACCTCCCTCTTAAGAGGCAACCCTCTAGGTTCCTGAAATAACTTGTCATAATTAGATATGATTTTGACCAATTCCTATTTATGATCTATATCACAACCTGATAAAGCATATATTGTATCTTCTTCTTTTTGTTTCACTTTCATGAGAACAAAATATTTACTTGCACTCATGAGTCTCTTCATTTTCCCTGTGCTCACTAAAGAAACATTTGTTTTGATACGATAAGCTCTGAAAATAAATTCAATCCCATCCTTGAAAAGATGATATATGGATTTCCTATCAAATATATATGGACTACCCAATACAATGCCACAAATGTCAAGAGGCACAACATCTAACTCAACCTCGTCAAAGAACTTAGTTGTAATTGCAAATACGATCTTAAACTATTTCATCACCTGCAACTTAGCATATTCACACACCCAACCTAATGGATATTTATTTTTATGAGATGTTGTCTTCAAACCCAAATTATTAACAATTGATTTATATATTAAGTTAACTTGAGACCCACTATCGAATAAATTATCTACCTTTGAATGCTTGACTATAACCCTAACATGAAAAATCTCACTTTTTTCCTTTTGATCAGTAACACGTTCCAATTTGGTGGATTGAAATGAATAATTATATTTGATAGTAGATACACCTTTTCTTCCTATTGCCATGATATTAGATTCATCTCTAGAATCTAATCCTAGATCTTGTCGAGTTGATGCAACAATATTCTGCTTCCCTTTATCCTGGAACTTCTTTGGTCATAATTTTGGATGGAGTTTCCATCACTGTGATTCCTCATATCCCTTTTTCTTATAGTGGGAATATGTAGGTCTTCCTTCAGCTTGGTTTAATGTAGTTGACTTCTTACTCTTCCATTTTACTTTCGTTTTCTTTTCAAACTTGTATGGCTTCTTATCTTCAATTGCATGCTTACCCTTACTAGCCTCCAGATGTGTAGCTTGACAAACACTTTATCAACGCTAGTAGAGTTCAACATTAAAATAGTGTGACGAAGATATGAGTGCATGCCACCAATATACTTTAGAAGAGTTTCATGGGTATACAACGAAATTACTAAGGATAGTTCCCTCTTTTTGAATTCCTGTGTATATTCTTGAATATTCTGGCCTTTACCTTGCCTTAGATGCTACCATTCTATAATTGATGTTTGAGTATAAGATAGTGGATAGAACTGTTTTCTTATATGCTTAGTAAATTTATCCCAAGAAGAGATCACTTTACCCTTTTCCACAAGATCAACTTGAGTCTTACTCTCCCACCATATTAATGGTGTGCCACTTAGTTGAAGAGTAGCTAATTTTATTTTTGTAGTGTCATCCATGATATTTTGAACCTTGTAATATACCTTTATTTTCTTGATCCAATTGTACAATTGATCAACATTCAATTCTCCATAATAGGTCACACTTAGAACTTGACATCCAATTTTAATAAAGATAGATTATGATCAAACTTCTTAGAGGGATTCTTTTTATGTGAAGAATGTTTACTTCCCTCAGAAGAATATGATGATGAGTGTGACAGTGAGGTGGGTTCTGAAGGACCACCTTCATTACATCCTCCTTCTTCTTTGACTGGTTCAAGTTTCTCTGATGTGCCTCCCTCCTTGGCCTTCTCTCAACCCTCGTACGTTTATTCCACCATGTATTTCATTAAATTAAAAGCCTTGAAGAAACATCTTCGGAGTTGTAAGGACTGAATTTTCTTGGTGAAGTCATTTCTCTTCGACGAGTAAAATTTTTTGAACCAATCTCTGGATTGTAACTTGCAAGTTTTCTTCTCCTTGCTTGGATTTCGACCTTGTAAGAATTCTCTCACAAACAATTTTCAAACCAACATATGATACCAACTTGATTTGAAAAATCCTTAGATGATTATTAATCTTTAAAAAATAATAACATCTACTTAATATTTGAAATAAAAATGATCACTTGACTATTTGCAATTTACACGTGAATTAAATTATCTATCCGAACACACTTTAAGGATTAATAACTTGCAAATAATTGAGAGGAAATAGAACAAAGATATCAAAATCACATAAACAAGTTTGATAATGGAGTTCACCAATTTGGGCTACGTCTCCAGGTCCACTTATAATAGAGACCTCTTTATTAATGCTTAAATGCTTGTTTTTTACAATGTCCCTTTTTTTTTGCGTTGCTCAAACTATGAAACAAAGTACACCATTGAATTCCTTATGAAATTTCAATAAAAATGAGTATAAAATTCATAAAATTCTTTGCTGAAACTGGATGGCACACATTACAATGTAGCCTCTAAATCTAGTTACCCTCGAGCATGAACTTCAAAACCATACTCTGCAATTATGAGTATGTTCCCTTGCCTCGGTCTACATGCATTAAATAGGGGGTTGAGCTTAAAATGCCACTTGAAACTACCGGTCGACACTAAATACAAGTCTGCGGGCATACCTTAACAAGAGGTGCCTTTGGCGCAACAGTTAAGGCATACAATTAGCATGGAGGAGGTCACATGTTCGATCCTCCACGAACCTCTCCTTAATGGAACTTTTGGTTATAAAATATGGTTGTTATATAGTTTGGAGTTACGATATATGGCATATCTATTGGCACCTCCACAGATGTAGCATTCAGTTACTTTGGATACCATGTTATCAAATATTATGGGTTGAGGGCTAGCCCTTGGCCCTTTTCTTCTTCCGACAATACCATTACACAAACTTAAATATAAATGATGCCGCTTACGATTAAGGAAAAATGATGTGGTATGATGGTTAGGCCGTTGATTTCATTAGCGGGAGATTTGTGTTCAATCGTCCAGGCTCCAACAAAATTTTATATGACCTTACCCATTAATGACCAATGGGAGGCTGCCACGTGGAAACCTCTCATTGGGCTATCATTGCCTCTTGTCAACCTGTGATTTGTCCATGTAACCTGTATGATTTTCCATATCACTTGCCCAATCAATGTACGATGTGCCACATGGCACCTTAGGGTGTTTCCACATCAACATCCTATGATCATGCCACATGTCACCCTTGTAGTGGTGAGACATGTCACCTTGACCTCTTTAACGTTTTCCTAGTTTGACCCAAACTTTGACCATCCATAAAGTTTGCATACAAACTCTGTTTGAGATGATTTTTGCACCATTGGAAATCTATCGTCGAGCTCTACATATTGATGGAATTTTCAAGATCATTTGGGATGATTGAATTTTGAGAATTTTTGGATCCTTATGGACCTTTGTCAGCATTCCAAATTCTCCTGGACCTCTGTGAGTGTTCATGGATCTTCCTAGACCAATAAGGGTACCCATAGTCAACCCCTCTTTGTTCCTCCTCACCTCATAGAGGTTCCCAACATCCTCCTCCTCCTCTTCTTTCGACTATTGGTCATTACTTGACCTATGGAAAAGGTGGGACCATCCTACATGTCACATTGGTCATACTTCTATGTCATGACAAAACATTGTGATTAGTTATGCTACATAAAAAAAACACATATTCCAAAAATATAAAACATTGTAAAATTTAAAAAAAAACTTCAATTGTTTTTCACAATATCATTCGTTCTTACGGAGAGGGCCCCATTGATCCTCAGGGGGTATTTCTAGGTCTAGATATTGGTATAAGTTGGTCCCTTCATATGGAAAGTTCTTTATCGCTATGATCTATTCATTCCACCAGTAAAATAAGTTAGGTCCAAGTCATCTCACTGCCATACCTCTCCCGACTCTAGCCATGCAATCAATCCATCACACCATATTGGGACCAGTGGTCCCTACAAATGGTGTGGAGACTTGGGGTCTCACCTATGGTATTATCTCCAAGAATATTTTACTAGGATGGAACCATATCCGAATTGTTTTTGTTGACCTATATTGCACCTTGTTTATTGATCCTTTAAGTTGGCTAGTACACCCAAGAACAAATCAAACACAGCTAGGTTGAGACATTCCGGTGCATATTGGATGTGTCACTTTGATGTTATATGTGGGGTTTTTTATCCTACTACCTAAGTAAATGTAAAAAGGATAGTATGTAATGGTAGGTCCATTACATCCTTGATTGGAAATTTTTTGTTGGTTTTCCTGACCCTAGGATGACAGAACTCAACAATATAATCATTGATGGACTAGGTCGATCATTATGGATCACCTATAAGGATCATCAGTGGCCCATGTTGTGATAATCCGGTGATGGATCAGATGTTCTCTACCTCAATATTTAGGTGTTGATCACCCACTTCAAAACATTGTTGGTATGGTCTCCAAAACTTGACCATCATATCCAATAGCCTTGATTGAGATCTCATATTCAAGATCCTCATTAATTTCAGTAGTCCACAATCCCATCAATTAGCTAAGGTGTTTTGGTCCCTCAAGTTTTTTGCATCATCAGCCTTCGGATCTATCTCTTTCCACTCAATTATTGTGGGAGGAGGCTCTACAAAATCCAAAGAACACCTCCCATCAGTCACCGATATTTTTATTTTGAAAATCTAAGCTAGATACAAGTTTTTGGGGGTGTCGTCACACCTTCCTTTGGTAACATGTGCAATTAATCACATCCTATCCTTATGATGGGACGTGACCGATTTATCTTGTCCCATTGGCTAGGTGCGACTACATAGGCCAAGTCATTTCAACGTCTCACTAAATCCAAATCTACACTAAAAATATTGAAAAATGTATTGAAAAGAAAGAAAGAAGATGAGGCATTACTTGGTCCTGATGATTTCAAATTCCATTAGTTTAATCTCTCACAATATTCTCTAGAATATCTGTGAGGTAGGATGTTTTTCACTCAATGGTAGGTGTGAAAATGACTTGTTTTTTACAATAGAAATCATGTTTACCTTTTATGGGATTCATGAAAAACCCTTTTCACACATAGACCAAGTAAGTGCCTTCCATTTGTTTAATTTTTGGAGCATTTTTATGTATTTTAGTAAGGTTCTCATATATAGTTTCAACAAAGGGTATAGGTTTTTTGACATTTTGTAGGACTTAGTCACGTTATTTGGTGTTTTTGGTGACATCCACTTAACTTGAGGTATGTGTTTCAAAGTAGCATATAGGGATAGTGTTTTTCCTACAACACCATCTTACATTATTAACCATCACTTTTTCTGTCACAAAGCCTTAGGTTTGATCCTATACAATTGTGACATTAACCATTCTCTTTTGCATGTTGTAACTTGCATGGTAGTTCCTACCCTACATGGAAACCCTAGTTAGCAACTTGATTACCATATGGTTCCCGGGAACCCTACTTTAGACCTGCCATAACTCAAAACTCGAGCCTCATTCTTCTCTCTTCATACTTGTTTTGGCCATATCCCGAGGGGGTTCCTAACTTTTATGTTACTTTATGATAACACATGCATATTATAGCTTATCTCTTGTTTCCTACTGCTATATTAATATTTTATTAATCTCGCTTACCACCATTGTAGTCACACTTGAAATCTTTCCTTTTGCATTAGCTTACCTCCATTTTGTGACCCTTTACCCATGGAGAAAACCATTGTGATGAGTGGACATCACTTGTTAGTACCATTCTACATTCATTTTGCATAGCTCAGTTCCATGCACTTGGAACATAGAAGCATGTCATTGATCCACTCATTCTCTCCACATGAGATACTTTTTAACTCTTTTTCATGCTCATTAAAACATGAAAAAGACACATGATCGAGTAAACATTTACTTATTTTTCAGACTCATAAAACTATGCAAAAAATACACTATCAAAGACAATTTTATCTCTCTTTCGTGCTTATAAAACCATGAAGGAGACACTTATAAAAAAAGAGTGAGGTTTTTTTTATCGTTGATATGTATTCTAAAAAGTGGTAGCCGTCAATCATGTTTCCTTTGAACATGAAACCTATTTGCATCTTTTTCTTATAGTTGGGTTATATATTGCTTAGGATCCATACCATCGGTATGAGTCATATACTCCTTCGGATGGTTACTCTTACAATCACTATGGAGAGTGCTTTAAGCTTCATTCATTGTTGCACTATATCCATGGTGCTCTTAAGTCAATGCTATCAAGTCTTCAATGTGTCATGCTATATGTTCAAGGAAAGTAAGCCTGAGTTGACCATCTACTGCCTTGTTGACCATCCAAGTTGGCCATTCCTATGTTAGTTTTACTTGGTTATTTTGTCTCTTCCAAACATCTCTTGATGAATATTTCATGTTGTTGGGGGATAAAATAAGTCCCTCCTTCGACAAAACTCTTCGTATTGAATTCAACATATTATCTAGGAAAGAGATATAGAAACCAACTAGTAACTTGGAGCTTGTAGTCCTTAGTGGCATACTTCCTCATGATCAATAATGGGTTTATACTATTGGATATTGATTGATTTATTCTACGAGTGTTCGACATCAGATCCTCCATTCACATTCGGTAGATTGTACGATGTACCTTGGGGTCGATTTTCGTTATCGATGGGTCCCATCACCTGTGTTAACGGTATACATCAATGATCGGTAATCAGACAATTTCTACCATGCTCAACATAAACTCATATATTCGCATGTTGTAGAATCTGCAAGATACCAGATATATAAAATATGCAGAACATAAACGAAATGCTAGAAATAACAGAATAACAGTAAAATATCCAGCATAATCTTCACAATACAGAGAAATGATATACGAAATAGCAGCAGAAATAACACTTGAACATAAATAGCACTTGATTCAGATAGCAATGTTCACAGGCCTCTTCGAGGGGGCAACCTCCAATAGAGCAGCGCTCTGTTACAATAATATCCCAGCTAGGGTTCTCATACCCTCGACTCCTATTTATACTAAAAAGAAGCATCTAGAGGAAGATCTTTCTAGAAGAGGAAGCTTCTATTAGGTCTTCTTACATCCGCCTTATTCTATTTTATTGAAAGGTCTTATTTAATATTGACCTTTATTACATCTGAATACATTGATCTACCTATGTGTGGGTTAGGACCTTAACATGTCCGCCCCCTTAAAAACATCCTTGTCCTCAAGGCTTGAGATGTGGAAACTGCTGCAGAATGGTAGCTGGTTCCCAAGTGGCGTCTGCTGGAGTCATATCTTTCCACTGTACGAGCACTTCCTTGATGGTTCGCTGACGCAGGCGACGCTCCCTCTAGTCCAAAACTGCTTCTGGTTGTAGCCAAATGGATCCTTCTTCTGCTAACTCTGGAAGGTTGGTTTGAAGTTGGCACCTGCTTCCAATCACCTTCTTCAAGCAGGAGACATGAAAAACAGGATGTAGCTTCGACTGACTGGGCAGAGCTAACTGATATGCAACTTGTCCCACACGCTTTAGAACTGTGTAAGGGCCATAATATTTGGGTGCTAGCTTCTGACACTGCTCTGCCTTGAGGGAAGTTTGCTTATATGGTTGCAGCCGCAGAAACACCTGATCTCCTTCTACAAATTGTCGTTCCGAGCGACCTTGATCTGCTTGCTGCTTCATTCTGTTCTGGGCCATGACCAAGTTCTCTTTAAGGGTA
>JASDQU011400687.1:0-10227 GCA_032191745.1 Picea mariana
AAGTGATAGTGTGACAGTGGTTCCATCATTTTACTTCTACTTCAGGGTGGCAGGATGGGGCAAGGATAGGTGGTTGTAGCCACCTTTCGGTTGTAGCTAGAGAACATTGGAGGTTGTAGCCTCCTTCTGGTTGTAGCTAGATAATTGGGGAGTTGGAGCTTCCCTTAGGTTGTAGCCTGAGAAACTAGGGGGTTGGAGCCTCCTTCAGTTGTAGCTGGAAAATAGAGGAAGTTAGTGCTTCCACTGAATGTAATTCTTCAAGACATATAAGAAAAATCATTCTGTGATTTTCTCCCAATTTGGGTTTCCACGTAAAACACTGGTGTACTGTGTATGTGTGTGATTGTTTATTTCTTACTGCTCATTATTGGATAATAATTCTACATTGATATAACATTTGAAGAAAAATGATTATAATTACGCTATTACTGATTCACCCCCCCTCTCAGTAATCCAACACAATCACACTTTTAAAACCATGCTTGTAACCAAGCTTTAGGTCCTCCTCGGTGGCAGCAGTTTCGAACATATTTAACTGCAATGCATAACACCATTAAAAATACCAATAACAAAAACATATATTTGTTCGCTACTGTTAAATAAATATTAACCACAGTTAATCATTTAAATCTTACTATTCAGGCTTTTAGTTTTCCATGGCCACCCTTGCCTAGTTTATGCTGGCCGTGTTTTTCCACTCTGGCCTTGGTTGCTTTGGAGGTGTCTGGTTAGCCTACATATGGAATTTTTGAAAAAAAATTAGATATTATAATTGTTACTTAAAACAAGAAAAAAAAACATAAATGATCATATTTCACTGATAATATGACATGTGTTGTACCTTGCTTGACCAACTTGTGGATGTCTTCCTTGTTTTTTAAACAAGTTCTCCTTTGCATCCTCTATTAGCGCCTTCCAACCTTTCTCTGGAACCATGAGAGGGCACTCGTGCTTGAGGTCTAATTGCAATTTCTCCCTATACTGGGCCCTGATATATTTTAAATTCTCTCCGACTAACTTTGTAACCACCTTCTTGTTGAAAGTGTTGCCGAACAAGTTTACCATGTGGTCTATTAAATCATCTTTCTTTTTTCTATCTATGCCATTCCACCATTTGTGAATGGTGGGGCCAAACAACACCAATTCTTTGTCATTTAAGTTTCTATAGAAAGCATTGTTTCCTACAGAAACATGTTATCCATTAATTTATAATAATCTCAACAAATGTCCATTTCAATTTCATGAAAAAAATGAATCAATTAATTAACAATTGCTTGCAATCTTCTGAATCTTGATCAAAACACATGTGTCATCCACCAAAAAGGTGACATCTTATGATCCTCTGCTTTTAATTCGTTCTGCTCCATGCAAAATAGTTTCCTCTCCATCTATAGTACGTTCCTCTCGAAAGTCATGTGGAGTCCCAGGCTCTGACTCATCATGCTCCAGTCTGTCATGCCAGTCAAAATCATTGTGCTCATCAATGGATTCGAGGGGAACCTCACAAGGCTAAAAAATCCTCACTTGCACTTTGCTATGTCGACATTTGTTTTGCATTGGACCATCACTGCTACCTATAACAGTTTTAGGATCGTTAGGTTCCCGACGCACGGGGTTTAAAAACTCCTACAAACATAAAACTTTACTTTATCAGATCATAAAGAATATATATATATATATATATATATATATATATAAAATGGATATGAAATTGTCATAGTTGATAAAAATATGTGAAGATGCCACTTACCCCTAAATTAGTTATTTTATTTTGTAGCTCTACAATTCTTTCCCTATCCTCATGTGTTAGGGGTCTTTTGCTAAGCAAACCTAGATATTCTATGTTATCCTTCTTCAAGGCCTTCGTTATAGTTGTCATTGGGTCACTGGAAACAAATATTTTGTCCTCATCAATATCCTCAGTGGGAGCCTTCCCATGTTGACCATGCCACAATACATTGGTGAATAAAATTAATGACATGAACTTTAACATTTGAGAAATTTAGTTATTGTAGTCATAAGTTATTACTATATTTAACATTTACCTACTGAGGCACAACGGGTGCCTTTCCATGGTCACCATGGTCAGATGTAGCGGGTGATTTTCGGACACGGTCACCCTGTACAGAAGTTGACACAATAAATCAATCAACAAAAGTTATGAAATTCACCTATAACATTAAAAAAATGAAATATTAGAGTAATATCAGAAAAAATAACAAAATTTCAGAAATTTAGTTGTTGTAGACATAAGTTGTTACTGTATTTAACATTTACCTATTGAGGCACAATGGGTGACTTTCCACGGTCACCCTGGAAAGATGTAGCGGGTGATTTTCTGGCACGGTCACCCTGGACAGAAGTTGACACAATAAATCAATCAATAAAAGTTATGAAATTCACCTGTAACATTAAAAAATGAAATATTGCAGTAATATAAAAAAAAAATAACAAAATTTCAGAAATTTTGTTGTTGTAGTCATAAGTTGTTACTGTATCTAACATTTACCTGCTGAGGCACAACAGGTGCCTTTCCACGGTCACCCTGGACAAATGTAGCAGGTGATTTTCTACCACGGTCACCCTGGACAGAAGTTGACACAATAAATCAATCAATAAAAGTTATGAAATTCACCTGTAACATTAAAAAATGAAATATTGCAGTAATATCTGAAAAAAATAATGAAATTTCTGAAATTTAGTTGACGTTGTAGTCATAAGTTGTTAGTGTATTTAACATTTACCTTCTGAGACACAATGGGTGCCTTTCCGTGGTCACCCTGGACAGATGTAGCTTGTGATATCTCATGGTCACCCTGGATAGATGTTGACACAATAAATTAATAAACAAGAGTTATGAAAGTAATTGTAAAAACTTTATGCAGTAAAAAATTGAAGTATTGCAGCGATAAATTGTAACAATGATTGATCAAAGGTTGAGTTGAATGGTATGTAAGATATTTACCCCCATAGTTGCACCTCCTGCATCTATTCGATTTAAGTTGTAATCGATCAACAACTCTTCACCTGGAACTGTTGTTTTTGTTGCACATACAAATATACGATTTCCTTTGCATCCCTCAAATATGCAATTCAGTTTCTTAGTTGTTTCCACTGGTCATGTACTATTTATAAATCCCATAATGTTTCCAGTAGCTTTTGGCCTTTCATCAATATACATAGTTGCCCCTTTATTTTGATTGTTATCTATTAGTTGTATATAATTTGCGGCAACTCCGTATCTCTGCATACTTTTCATATATCGGAACAACATCAACCAGTAATTGTAGTTGTATAATGGTCTAACATACTCCATCAATTCAGTTACAGTGCCATAGCCGACCTTTATGCCATCCATATAAAATAACCCCAATCCATGTAAGGACGAAGGAGCAATGCGATACATCCTCCCACCAATGAAGAAATCCACGTCCACTTTAGGTAGCTCCTTAGGTGCCCATCGTTTCACTAGACGTTTATACCTCAAGGGAAAGTCAATGTCACCTATGCTCTCAGCATCATAATTAAACGACCCTTCGTTGGCAATAAAAAATTGCATGCGTATACAAAATCTTTTCCTTACCTTTTCCAACCTAGTTGATCTAGAATCGGTAGATCTAGTACAAGACGTCTCACTTTCAACCTCTCTTAGTATATCTTGATAATCACTCGAGGAAGATATATCCGACAGATACCTATTTGGTGGTACCTACACTCGTTAAAACTAGAAGATAAGTTATCGTTGCATGTTGCATAAAGTTGCATAAGTTGCATAAGTTACATGCTGCATAGTTGCATATAGTTGCATATAGTTGCATAGTTTCATATATTTGCATATTTTGATATTTGCATATAGTTGCATACGAAATTGTTGCAATATAGTTGCATATAGTTTCATACAAAATTGTTGCAATATAGTTGCATATAGCTGCATAAGTTGCATTGTTTCATAAAGTTGCATATAGTTGCATATAAGTTGCATAAAGTTGCATATATATGCATATCCCTCGATGCTCAGTGGAGAACTGGATTTGAGACCCATTAAAGATTTCGATTGGGGATCGATAGTTTGGAAATCCATGATCCTGGAATTTCACATATTTGGAAAGAACCTTTAGTGGCTGGTGGGGAATGGAGGAAAGGTTTGAGTTGGCAATAATGTTGGGGTTGGTTGTGATAGATATTACAAGATGATCGAGTTGTTGTTTAATCCATTGTATGCATAGGGTGTAATGGTTTTGATGAAGTTGTACAAAGTATAAAGGAAAGGGTTGTGGTCTTCTATATGGAAGACTGTGAAGGAGACAATGGAATGGAAGGAGGGGGTTTCCTCTCTCGATCTTGTCCAAGGACCCAAGACCCATACCTAGTGCTAAAAATATCTTATTGATGCCATACTCCCACTTGAATGCCAAAGATACCCTTGAGAGGTCATCTATGGTGGTTTGAGGTGTCATTCATGAAATTTGAGCCCTAGAAGTTGCATAAAACCTTGAGTGATTGGGTGTGCTAGTTCGAGGTGTCATGTTTGGCCATGGATGCCTAGAAACTTTGTACTTCAACTAAGCCTTGGGTTCCCCCCTCAACCATATCAAGCCCTTAAGGCCCATAGCTAATGCTCAAAACCTTGTGAGAGCACTAACATCATTTCTTAGATGAATCAAAGCTTTTTTTTTCCCCTAAGGCATGGCCTTCTTCCCTATATCATTTCCAAGACCTTGAGACACATACATACTACTCAAAAATATCTAGTTGATCTAGAACCGGTAGATCTAGTACAACACATCTCACTTTCAACCTCTCTTAGTATATCTTGATCATCACTCGATAGTTGCATATAGTTGCATAGGTTGCATTGTTGCATAAAGTTGCATATAGTTGCATATATAAGTTGCATAAGTTGCATATAGTTGCATATAGTTGCATATTGTCATCAAAAAACATGATAAGTTTCATTGTTGCATATAGTTGCTTACGAAATTGTTGCAATATAGTTGCAATATAGTTGCATATAGTTGCATTGTTGCATAAAGTTGTATATAGTTGCATATAGTGGCATAGTTGCATATAGTTGGATAAGTTGCATATAGTTGCAAATAGTTGCATAGTTGCATATATTTGCATATAGTTGAATATAGTTGCATAGTTGCATATATTTGCATAAGTTGCATATAGTTGCAGTTAGTTGCATATAGTTGCAGTTGGTTGCAGTTAGCTGCATAGTTGTAGTTAGTTGCATATAATTGCATATTTGCATATGGTTGTATATGAAATTGTTGCAATATAGTTGCATATAGTTGCTATATAGTTGCAATATAGTTGCATATAGTTGAAATATAGTTGCATAAAGTTGCAATATAGTTGCATAGTTGCATATAGTTGGACAAGTTGCATATAGTTGCATATAGTTGCATAGTTGCATATATTTGCATATAGGTGCATAGTTGCATATAGTTGCATAAGTTGCATAAAGTTGCATATAGTCACTAGAAAACATGATAAGTTGCATTGTTGCATATAGTTTCATATAGTTGCATACAAAATTGTTTCAATATAGGTTCGAGATGGAAATAATGATGGAGGGGAGGGCTCTAGGGAGGTGTCTAAACAGATTGATCCAACACGATGTTTTAAGATGTGACAATCTGTCATAGAATGTGTGACTTTATTGGAAGTGACGTCTTTGATTTGGTTTGGAGGATGAACAACTAGTGAATTTGTGAAAAGGATGTCAGTATATTGAATGGCATTGTCTTGAATGCAGAGAAGGAGAAATGGCTTAGTTGGGTAGGGTAATGATTTCTATATGTTATGGAGGGGAGGGATCTATGGGGGGGTTCTAAGAAGATTGATCCAACATGATGTTTTAATATATGACAATATGTCACATAATGTGTGACTTTATTAGAAGTTACATCCTTGGTTTGGTTTGGAGGATGAACAACTAGTGAGTTTATGGTTTTGAGGTTGAGTGGGAGAAGGTCTTGGTCTAGTAATATGGTTCCAAGGATTAGCGTTGGCAATAGGGTTAGGGTTAGTAGAGTGATATAAAATAGCGTACCTTGGTAAAGAATGGTTAAAGGCTTAGTCAATGCAAACTCTTTCAAACAAATCAATTTAAGAAAAAAAACAACCAATAATCCAAAACTAAATTTGAGAATAATTACCTAATATGGATATGGAATCTAGAGTTGGATGTGTAGTTGTGTGAACACTTCCATGTATTGTAGTACTAGGCTTGATGAAGTTATAACCACTTGCACATGATATTTTCTAGATAGAATAGGGGATAAAAATGCTATGTGATAGTGTCACACAATGGATTCCATGTATTGATGGACTTTGTCATGCATTTGGAAGTAGAAGATTGAGTTAAATGTAGAGTTATAAATTGACTTGTTCACCAAGTTTGAATGATTCCTTGTAGATATTTAATTGTAAGGATAAATATTTGGGCCTGGGAAAATCTAGAAGTGCAATTTGAGGCTACTAATCTAGGAATCTAAGGCTTCTCCATTCGTTTGTCCTCTATATTCTTGTAAAAGTGAGTGCTTATGTTTTTTATTAGGGATCCTATTAACAATTTCATGAGATTTAGATGTAATAGTGCTTGAGATGATTAAAGAAATGTTTGGGAAAAGGATTGGTTTCGATTGGCTCACGGGTGAAATGGATTTTGGGGGGGAATTTTCTTTCCTGCATATATTTATTTTGGTCTTTTAGGATTGTCTATGTGATTTGAACTTGGGTTGATTCTTTCATGTCATATGTATGCTATGGGTTGATTCTAATGTGAATATATGAAATGTGTATTTGTATATTCATAGAATTATATAGAATACACATTGATTTCAAATTACCTTCTTAATGAAGATTTGGAACAGAGTGTGCTTCGGATTAGGGTTATGGCGAGCCCAATCGAAAAGGCGTAACAACAACATACGGGGAAGGCTCCCAAGATGAAAATGTAGCCAGACTCCACAGAAGAAGCCTCCGTCGAGCTTTCAGCACCCCAGGAGGGAAGAAACAACTTATATCGTCGAGTAGGATAGCGGTCGGCAACATAGCAACAACAACAACGTCAGGGGAAACCCTAACATGGGAACCAATCATTTGGGCCCAGATAAGAGCTTAGAAGGGACTGAGGGTGCAACAAGTGATAAACCCTAGCCACTGGCACAACCTTGATCTAGAGCATGGGAGAAAAGGAGTTTTTTTGCTCTACCTTCATTGTGGAGCAGTCCGTTGAACCCCTAACAACAGAGGTCGAAGATCCCAACATCTATGGTTGTGCCTTTATCTACCCCTGCATTTTTATACTCCATCTTTTTTATCTACCTCAGGCAATACATTGGGTATATTTATCAAAGTAGACTTAGATTGGATATCGAACGGCTTCATCACTTTTGCTCGCATTTGTGTTGAAATTGACCTCAGTCAAGGGCTTCCAGATAGGATCCTTATTGATTGGACTGAGGGAGATCCTTACACACAGATGGTTGATTATGAGAACAACACTTTCAGATGCTGCTCTTGTTAGCAAACAGGGCACCTCCAGGCAACGTGTCCTCTATCCCCTACCCTTTCTCCGACCCCTAGAGCATGGAAAAGAGATAATGGTTGGAAAGTCCCAAAACCTCGCAAAAGCAGCTTGAACCCTTCCTCTGACAACGAGAAGCATCACAGAGATGCACCAACTCCTTTTCCTTCTACAACGACTTCACGGATTCCATGTGTTGATGTACTTTGTCATGCATTTGGAGTTTTCTCGAGCATAAAATCTAACTCAATTAACATGGTTAGTTCTGTTCTTGTATGTACAAATTTATTATCTCTAGAACAAGGTCAGGATATCCAATATCACATAATAAAAAGATTGATTTGAATGTAATTTTGTTCTGGACAATGTTTTTCTAAAAAAGGAATGTAATGAATTGCTAGTTTCCATAGGATTAGGAAAGCCTTGTTGGGAATGAAATGTAGAAATTACTTTTTCCATGGTCATTTGGTGAGGTTCCTCAATTGTTTAATGACATGAGCCTTTCTATGAACCAAATGAAATATTTCAACACCATAATCAAACCTATTTACACTAATTGTTCAAAATATTGCCTAAACAAGATGTTGGGTCATGGAATGAAATTATTGTTGGTTATTCCAGGATTTTCCATCCCTAGAAGCCTTCACATTATTCAATTTGAATGAAATCATTCCCCCCCAATGAATCCTTGACATTCTTCAATGAAATGCGTGTCGTAGGCATAAAACCCAATTTAATCACCATGGTTAGTGTTATGCCTAAATGTGTAGATTTATTGGATTTGGAATAAGGTAGGTAGATATATGGAATGCAATCATTGTTGGTTATCCCAGATTCTTTTTCCCCATTAATCCTTCACATTCTTCAATGAAATGTGTGTAGTCTTAGGCATAAAACCCAACTCAATCATTGTGGTCAATGCTGTGCATGCATGTTCATATTTATTGGTCCTAGAATAACGTAAGTAGATCAATTGTTATGCAATAAAATTTGATTTGAATGTAATGTTTTTTGTGGGAAGTAGTCTTGTTGAAATGGAGTGAAATTAATGTGAGATAAACCCCACAATTTGAGGTCAAACCATACTATGTAGAAAAGACTTTTGTAATACGTTTTGATTTCCCCTACATTTTAACTATGAGCCATATTTGGTTTTCTTGGGAATAAAACCCAACTCAATTACCATGGTTAGTGGTTTGTCTACATGTGAAAATTTATTGGCTTTGGAACAAGGTAAGAAGATCCATTATTATGCAAAAAAAAATTTGATTTGAATGTAATATTGTAGCGGGAAGTGGTATTCTAGAAATGGAATGAAATGATTGTTGATTGGGATATAATTAGTAAACCCTTGTTGGTAATGAAGTGTAAAAATTACTTTGTCCATGGTGACTTGGTGAGGTTCTTTAATTTGTCAATGAGACGAGCCTTGATAGTAACCAAATGCAAGATTCCAACACCTTAATCAAAACACTTTACACTAATTGTTCAAAAGACAGTGTAAAAAATATGTTGGGTCATTGAATTAAATTGTATGAGAAAAACATTTTAGGGTGGTGGAACTCATGTGATGCAGGAATCTGTAGTGCTATTTCATGTACACAAGTCCAACAAAATTGATAGATTGTCGATCTGTTCACCAGTATGCACTTTACTGCAATCCCTAGCTCATGATCTAAAGCAATTGAAGGATAATGGCCATTTTTCTCCTAGGTGTGAAAAAATCACATTGAACATTTCCAATGCATACCATCATCTCCAACAAGTGTATTTGGGTGTGGTGGAGGTGAGAACATTGACCTTACCCTTTTGGGGCAGTTATTTCCTACTTTTCCCATCAATTGCATTTTGAAAATGCCTCTCATTAGGAAAAACCTTAGTTTTTAAAATCATCAAAGAAACCATTTTAGAGTGGTGGAACTTGTCTGAGTCCAACAAAACTAGAAAATAGTTGATCCATTCATCAATTTCATTTTATCATAGACACTATCTTGTAGCTCAGAGTCATTAGTGGGTAATGGACAATTTTCTCCAGTGTGTGCAAAGCCACAACAAACATTGCAACTATGTTTCGTTAACTCTATTAATTTGTTTGGGCTTGGTGGAGGTGAAAACATTTTCTACATGCTTCTAGGGAATCTATTTTGTACTTCAACCATCAAATGCATTTTGAGAATGACTCTCACTAGGAAAAACCCTAGTTTTAAAAATCGTCTGAGAGAACAATTTTAGGGTAGTGGAACTTATGTGATATGGACATCTCTAGCACTATTCCCTGTACATGAGTGTAGTGAAACCGATTACTTATTGATTTTTCTAATGGTTTTGATTTTATCATAAACCCTAGCTCACAGCTCGAAGCTTAAGGGACGATGGCCATATTTCTCCAAGTAATGAAAAAACCACACCGAGCATTGAAATAATTTTATAAATGAGGATAAACCGAATACATGGATATATAGTCTTACCGATTTTGTCATGTCGATGTCTATCTATATCTCTCCTCCTCTATCACTCCAACCAGCAAGGGCACTCTCACGGGCTATTCTCCTCTGTCGCTCGACCAACAAGGGCACTCTCACAAGTCACTCTGTGCAGGGTTATTCCCGTGTGCTCTCCTCTGGTGTCCCCTCCTTCCCCGTGTACCCTCCTCTCCACTCTGCGTGTAGTGTTTGAGTGTGCCCTCC
>JASDQU011400687.1:10504-31702 GCA_032191745.1 Picea mariana
TTTAATCCCAACAATAAGTGAGTGTGGAGGTCTGGAAGGGGTCAAGTGCCCCGAAAAAAGTGAGAGTTGCGAAACCCCTAGATTTAGAGAGGGAGTGACTAGCAGAGGTGAAAATACCATTAAGGAGGAGGAGAAGGGGAAGTGACAGGAGGCCAAATTGACTTTGATAAAAGACTCCCCACCCGTAGAAAAAGAAGTAGACTTGGAAATAAAAGGTGGAGTGAGGGACACTGAAGTAGAAAGAGAAGTAGCCAAGGAAGACATACCCGATAAAGAGTGTTCTCATTGGAGGAGGTAGTCCAAGGAAGGTGAGGAGAGAGGGCCTGCAACTGAGTGTCCTGTCCTCCCTGAGCCCTGCAAGCATCCATCGATCGACCCTAATCCCACTGAGCGAGAATCTCCCATGTTCGTCTGAGCCTGACTACTGTGTTCCCCCACGCCTTGTTGAGAACCCCATTTCTTGTGCAGGGGAGAGGTGGAGGTGCTTGTCCCTCTCTTTTGTTGATCTTTTCCCTTGGAGAAACTAGGGAGCCCCTTTGTAAGGGGGAAACCTATAAAATGTGTTCATGTGTGAACACGATGTAAATATCTAAACTTGGTCTCATAAATATGGTGCTCCTTAGACTATCAAAAAATAAAAAGAGGAATCCATGTATGAAATATAAACCCTCTACAAATAGAGAAACCAACATTCAACAAAATGTCATATATTCCTATTGGTGTATTAATGTGGTGGCATCATAATCCTAATGCCCAAGATACTTATAACTATAGAATAGTTGAATATCTGGCCCGGTATTTTGGGACACATGTCTAGAATAGTTGAATGTTTGGCCGAAACATGAATGCCGAAATACCGAAAGGGACACATGTCACATGATTCTGGGAGTTTCTATTTTGGGATTTCGGTAGTTGGAGGTGTCAAGGAAACTCATGACAAGAATGATGAAATTGTGAAATGCGAAACCACGACGTTTTCGAGTTTCAGATACCGGGAGTTGGAGGAGTCAAGAGTCAAGACTCTTCATGACAGGAGTCCCAAAGTTATGAAATGGGAAATGCCAAAATCCCGAAATAGGCACATCAACAAAGACTCCATTTCAGAGTTTCACAGACCAGGAAATCAAAGATCAAAGGAACTTTAACCTTTGAAGTAGCGAACCCCGAAATGTTGAAACATTAAAAGCTAAAATGCCGAAAGGGACTATTGTGAGTCTCGAAAAAATGAAAAGAAAAAATGCCAAAATGCCAAAATGCAAGACGCATTTTAGTTAAGCCCGTGGTCATAGCCAATGGGCATATGGTTTAAGCACAAGTGTCTTTCCGAAGCACTCGAGGGCTATTCTATGCTGAGACAAAACAAATGTATGATCATCGAACGATGCTCGTTAAATATTTAAACTAATCGTGTGGCTATTTTTCTTCTTGAGGCCTTGACCAATAATGATCACTGGAAGGTAGTTATTCAGTTATTGTAACTAATTCTTTGAAGCCCGAGGGATCGATTGTACGCGTTGATGATATAGGAAGATATATAAATTGAATGTTGTAAGATATGAAAAATAGAGAGGATTATGGGAGATATATGGCTCTGTAAAATTTGAGGAAGAGAAAAAGATAGAGGAGGGAAGACACATACACAGATTGATAAATCTAAGTGGTCTGGTCAAGAATGAATTGTGATATGAAAAAAAAAGAGGATTTGAATGCTTAATCTTTGACAGAGAAGATAAAGAGTTGGATTGCAGGTTCTTAATGACAGTGAATGATTTCAGGGTGGTAGGGAGGAGCAAGGGGAGACTGTAAAACTATCCTGTACAAGTTGGTGCTTGTACATCCAGGAGTTGTAGCTTCCATTTAGTAGGTGCTGAAGAAACAGAGGTAGCAGCCTCATCTGGGTTGTAGCTTAGATAAAATAAGAATGTAAAGAGGAGTTGGAGCTTTCCTTTCATTCATAAGAAGAAGAGGTTTTTCCCTTTTTGGTTTCCTCATGAAAATATTTGTGTCATTGTCTATTTATGTGATTGCATATTTATTTATTTTAATGATTTGCAGCATGACATACAATAAAAGGCATAATATGTGTTCATTGAGTAATCTGTTAAATAAAAGGAAAGAAATTTTATCTAACTGATTCACCCCCCCCCCCTCAGTTAGGCTATCCTATATAACAATTGGTATCAGAGAAGGTTACTTCGAGATTCAGTTTAATCACTAGAAGTTTGATCCTTAAAAATGGATAAGAAATCTGATTTTACTAAACATGGATTACCTCTGTTTGATGGAC
The DNA here is from genome assembly GCA_032191745.1 of Picea mariana. Taxonomy (NCBI): domain Eukaryota; kingdom Viridiplantae; phylum Streptophyta; class Pinopsida; order Pinales; family Pinaceae; genus Picea; species Picea mariana. Next base: position 12,792 of record JASDQU011400687.1, read on the forward strand.
ACAATTATGCTTTTTGGAGTATCAGGATGAAGTTGTTTTTGTAGTCTCAAGGAGTAGATGTTTGGCAAGCTATGTTGAATGAATATAAGACTCCAACAACAATTCCAACAGATGTTGCAGGGACGAAATTCTATGAGAGTAATTCCAAAGCTATGTATGCAATACTTGGAGGATTGGCAGGTTCAAAATTTGTTAAAGTAATGCATTGTGAGTCAGCAAAAGAGCTATGGGACAAACTGAAGAAGGTATATGAAGGAGATACTAAGGTAAATAATGCTAAATTACAATCATATAGAATTCAATTTGAAAGTTTAAAGATGGAAGAATATGAAGATATAGCTACCTGTTTCGTACGTATTGATGAAGTAGTCAATACTATGAGAGGTTTAGGAGAAACAATTGAAAATGGTATTATTGTGCAAAAAGTGCTTAGATCTTTACCTGCAAGATTTGATCCCAAAATATTTTCCTTAGAAGAATGAACTGATATTGCTACTTTATTAATGGATGAGTTGCAAGGAATACTAATAGCATATGAGATGAGGACATCTAATGAGAATTCTTCCAATAAGGAAGCAACTTTCAAGGCAACAAAGAAGGGCAAGAAAAAGGTTGAAACATAAACCAATAATCATGAGGATTCAGAAGAAGACATGGAAGAAGCTAACTTCATCAAAAATCTAAAAAGAGGTACTGACAAGTACAAAGGTAAACTTCCTCTCAAGTGCTTTGGTTGTGGTAGAATAGGGCATTTTGCTTCTAAGTATCCTTTCAATAAACATTCTGATGGAGAATAAGAAAGTAACATCAAAACCAAAGAATATAAGAAAATGTATAAGAAGCCATTTCGAAGAAATTCTTATAGAAAGAAAAGTCTATTCATCAAAAATAATAGTGAGTCCTTAGATATACATGAAAGTGATGAAATTTCAGATATAAGACTTTTTATGGCTATGGAAAATCAGAATGATGAACTTATTGAAGAAGAAGAAGGTGAAGTTGACTTGGAAGCTGAACTTGTAAGTGCTTTGTCTGAACTAAATAAAGTAAGAAGAGAGTGTAAACAATTCAAAAGAGAAATTCATAAACTAGAATTTGAATTACAGAAATCAAATGGTTTGATTGAGAGCACTGAAATCATGTTAATTGACTTAAAGCTTAAAAAAGAAGAGGCTAGAGTGACAAATGGTTTGATTGAGAGCACTGAAATGCTTGCAGAAAAGGATAAGGAAAATGAAGGTTTAAAAATTGAAGTAGTCTCATTAAGAAAGAAAGTACAAGAAAATAACATGAATCATAGTTCTCAAGTGTTGAATCAAATTATTTGTAGTCAAAAATCAACATATGATAAGACTGGAATTGGTTATAAATTTGTAGTAACTAATGGATGCTCTAGTTCAAGTGTTGAGAAAGCAGGTACAAAGGATAATCATGAGAAAATTACTAGCAAGAAGATTGAATCAGAAATGCAAGAAGAGACTCAGGCTTCAACAGTGCATAGAAGAAGTTATGGAAAACATCAAAACATGTTTGAAGGCTACTGTTTCTTCTGTTATAAGTATGGACACAAAGCAACTTTCTGTAACATTTTTTTAAGAAACATAAGTGCACATAACAGTCATGGCATATCTAGATTTGAATATGAAAGAAGACATGATAAATCTATTCAGAACAATGTGAACAACTCACATAAAAGATTTGATGCTTTAAAATTTGAGGTTGAATGCTATAGGTATAATAACTTTGGACATATTTCAAGAAACTGTCCAATGAATTTCCAAAAATTTGTTATAAACCAATACACAAATTAGAAAACTAGTTATTGGAAAAGGAAGAATGATCATTTAGAAGTTGAAGAGTGCAAACTTGTTTTACAAGTTGATCATAAAATTAAGTGGTGTGTGGACAGTGGACGCTCAAAACATATGACATGAAATAAACAAATCTTTGATTCTTTAGATGAAAGAAAAGAGGGTTCAGTCACATTTGGCAATGATCAATCAACTCGAATAGTTGGAAGAGGCACTGTTTGTTTGAACAAATACATAATGGCTGAAAATGTTTTACTGGTTGAAAATATGGAACATAACTTGTTGAGTGTAAGTCAAACATGTGATAAAGGGCATCTTATGATATTTGATTCTAAACAATGTCAAATCAGGGATGTTAAAACAAATCAGTTAGTTGGAACARCTACAAGGACATCAAATAACATATACATTTTAGATGAGAAGGATGAAAACTGCTATCTTAGACATGAAGATGAAAGTTGGTTATGACATAAAAGACTTGGACATATTAACTTTGAAAATCTAATTCAGTTAAATAAAAAAGAGGCAATAAGGAACTTACCTATCATAAAGAATCTTTCCAACTCTATTTGTAAACAATGTCAACAAACTAGAGTCAAGTTTAAAACAAAGGAATATTCTACAACAAAACCTTTGGAAATAATACATGCTGATGTATGTGGACCTATGAGGACAACAGGTCTAAATGGTGAAAGATACTTTCTATTATTTGTGGATGATTTTACTCGAATGACTTGGTTGTTTTTATTGAAAAAGAAGTTTGAAACTTTTAATTGTTTTCAAGTTTTCAAAGAATTGACTGAAAATGAAATTGATATGAAGATTAAGTGCTTAAGGTCAGACAATGGAGGAGAGTTTATATCAAAAGAATTTAACAATTATTGTGTTGAAAATGGAATTAAAAGACATTTCTCTGTTATAGAAACACCTCAGCAAAATGGTGTTGTTGAAAGAAAAAATAGAACTGTTATGGAAATGGAAAGAACAATGTTAAATGAGTCCAGATTGAATGATATGTTTTGGCCTCAAGTTGTTCACATTGCTGTACACATATTGAATGGAAGTTTGCTAAGAAATAATAATGATAAGACACCCTATCAATTATGGAAAGGAAGACCAGCAAACATAAAACATTTTAGAATCTTTGGGAGTAAGTGTTACATTAAAATAATTGATAAAAATCTGGGAAAATTAGACTCAAGAACTAATGAAGGCATATTGGTTGGATATTCATGTTCAAGAAAGGCTTATAAATGCTATAATTTCAGATTAAGAAATATTGTTGAATCTATAGATGTAAGGTTTGATGAGTCCTCATTTTTGAAGTCTAAATCTAAACAAAAGGATCAACAAATACATGATATATATGACAAACATAAGATGGATGAAGAAGTAAGTGAAACAGAAGAAACTAAGGCTGCTGACAATGAACAATTAATTCCTACTTTGACACATGGCACAACTCCATCCAAAAACATGACTCCATCAAAGAMTCCAAGCAAGAGAATATAAAAAAAACACCCTGAAGAACAGATAATTGGTGACATAAATGCAGGTGTTGGAACAAGAAGCAGAAGGCAAGAATCCACCTCAACTCATGAACAGATATCTTTACTTTCTTTGATTGAACCCAAAAATATTGAAGAAGAAATTAAAGATGAGTACTGAATGAAAGCAATGAATGAAGAACTTAGTCAAATAGAAAAGAATAAGACATGGGAATTGGTTCCTAGACCTTTGAATAAGAATGTCATAGGGGCTAAATGGTTTTTCAGAAATAAGATAGATGAAGCAGGTAAAATAACTAGAAACAAGGCTAGATTGGTTTGTAAAGGGTATGCACAAGTAGAAGGAATAGATTTTGGAGAAACTTTTTCTCTTGTTGCAAGAATGGAATCCACTAGACTGATTCTAGCTTATGCCAGTTCTAAACACATTAAAGTTTACCAAATGGATGTAAAGTCTGCATTTTTGAATGGTGATTTAGAGGAAGAATTATATATGGAACAACCAGATGGTTTTTAGGTACAGGAAGCATAACAATATGTTTACAGGTTGAAAAAGGCATTGTATGGGCTAAAACAAGCACCAAGGGCTTGGTATGCCAGACTTGACAATTACTTGAGGTAGCAAGGATTCAGGAAAGGTAACACTGATAGTAATCTATATATTAAAGAAGAAAATGATAGCCTGATCATTGTTGAGATATATGTAGATGATATAATTTTTGGTAGTGATGATAATAGGCTTAGTAAACAGTTTTATGAAAGTATGCAGAAAGAGTTTGAGATGTCCATGCTAGGAGAAATGAAGTTTTTCTTAGGCTTGCAAATTACTCAATATGATAAAGGTATTTCCATTTCTCAAACCAAGTATATCAATGAAATGCTTAAGAAATTTCAGATGGAAGAGTCCAAACCAGTTGACACTCCCATGGTTACTAGCTGTAAATTAAGTAACTTTGATGATACTAAAGATGTTGATCAGATAGTATACAGATCTATGATTGGTATTCTTCTTTATGCTACAACTACAAGACCTGATATTATGCATGCAGTTTGTCAAGTTGGAAGGTTTCAGGCTTCACCAAAAACTTCTCATCTACTTGCAATCAAAAGAATTTTCAGATATCTTAAGGGGACAACAGAGTATGGTTTTTGGCATGCTACAGGTAATCAACTTGATTTATATGCTTTCACTGATGTTGATTGGGCAGGTTGTGTTGATGACATGAAGAGTACTAGTGGAGCAACATTTTTTCTTGGAGGATGTCTTGTAAGTTGGTCAAGTAAAAAACAATCAAAAGTGTCTCTATCTACTGCTAAAGTAGAATACATAGTAGCTGCAACTTGTTGCACTTAGGTTCTATGGATGTAACAGATGCTAGAAGATATACATATTCATTATGATGAACCTATACCTATCTTCTGTGATAATACCGGTGCAATTAGCATTTCTAAAAATCCTGTTATGCATTCAAAAACAAAGCACATTCCCATTAAATTTGATTTTCTAAGAGAGCAGGTTATGTCTAAAGTTATTAAAGTGGAATATGTTGGCACAAAGGATCAGATTGCAGATGTATTTACTAAATCTTTACCTAAAATGAAATTTGAAAGTCTAAGGGATTAGTTGGGGGTTTACCCTCTGTAATTTCATTTCATTCTCAAATATTGCACGGGCTTCATTATAAAATCAGATTGCACAGGTTTATTAACTACTATTGATAGGGGGAGTTGCTGCTGAAATGATACATCTTTGCAAATGGTTTTTATTTTCTCAGGGGGAGTATGGTTGATTTCTTTGCCATAGATTTCAAAAGGAGGAGAAGAGATTTAAAGTTTTCCATCAATGCCAAAGGGGGAGTTTATTGGTCAGTTTGCACAGATTGTTGCATAGGTTTTGTCATTAATGTCAAACTTGAAGCTGCACGGTGGTTCGCTGAGAGTTCCTTCGGAATTCGGGAATCAAAGAAAGGAGGAGCTCCAACCTTCGACATCATGATATGCGAAATTGCGAAACGCAAAGTCTCGATGGGGTCAGGACCGTCTAATAATGAAAGGTTGTGGGCCATGCAAAGTCTCGATGGGGTCAGGACCGTCTAATCACGAAAGGCTATGGGCCGTCGATCGGAGCGGAAAGTCCCGATGAGTTTAGGACCGTCTGATCACGAAAGGCCATGGGACCGTCGATTGAAGAAAAGTGGATATCGGGAAATTAGAAGTCAAAGGAAGGAAATGTGATAGCATTCCAACTCAAGAAATGTCGAAATGCGAAAATCTGAAATGCTGCCGAAACGTGAATGCCAAAATACCGAAAGGGACACATGTCACATGATTCCAGGAGTTTATATTTCAGGATTCTGGGTGTTGGAGGTGTCAAGGAAACTCACGACAAGAATGATGAAATCATGAAATGCGAAACCATGACATTTCGAAGTTTCGGATACCAGGGGTTGGAGGAGTCAAGAGTCGAGACTCTTCATCACAGGAGTCTTGAAGTTACGAAATGAGAAACACTGAAATCCTGAAACAGGCACATCAACAAAGACTCCATTTCGGTGTTTCGCAGACTGGGAAATCAAAGATCAAAGGAACTTTAACCTTTGAAGTAGCGAACCTCGAAATGTTGAAACGCTAAAAGTTGAAATGCCAAAAGGGACTATTGTGAGTCTTGAAAACCCGAAAAGAAAAAACGCCGAAATTTCGAAATGCAAAACACATTTTAGTTAACCCCGTGGTCATAACCAATGGGCATATGGTTTAAGCACAATTGTCTTACTGAAGTGCTCGAGGGTTATTTTATGCTGAGACAAAACAAATGTATGATCATCGAATGGTGTTGGTTAAATATTTAAACTGATCGTGTGGCTACTGTTCTTCTTGAGGCCTTGACCAATAATGATCACTGTAAGGTAGTTATTTAGTTATTGTAACTAGTTCTTTGAAGCATGAGGGTTCGATTGTATGCGTTGATGATACAGGAAGATATATAAATTGAATGTTGCAAGATATGAAAAATAGAGAGGATTATGGGAGATACATGGTTCTATAAAATTTGAGGAAGAGAAAAAGATAGAGGAGGGAAGACACATACACAGATTGATAAATCTAAGTGGTCTGGTCAAGAATGAATTGTGATATGAAAAACAAAGAGGATTTAAATGCTTAATCTTTGACAGAGAAGATAAAGAGTTGGATTGCAGGTTCTTAATGACAGAGAATGATTTCAGGGTGGTAGGGAGGATCAAGGGGAGACTATAAAAGTCTCATGTACAAGTTGGTTCTTGTACATCCGAGAGTTGTAGATTCCATTTAGTAGGTGCTGAAGAAACAAAGGTAGCAGCTTCATCTAGGTTGTAGCTCAGATAAAATAAGAATGTAAAGAGGAGTTGGAGCTTGCCTTTCATTCATAAGAAGAAGAGGTTTTTCCCTTTTGAGTTTCCTCATGAAAATCTTTGTGTCATTGTCTATTTATGTGATTGCATATTTATTTATTTGAATGATTTGTAGCATGACATACAGTAAAAGGCATAATCTGTGTTCATTGAGTAATCTGTTAAATAAAAGGAATTTTTTGTTATCTAACTGATTCACCCCCCCTCTCAGTTAGGCTATCATGTATAACAAGATGTACCCATCCTTGATGGGAAATTTTAATCTCCCCTCACCCATATCTTACATTAACTCTTCCCATGTATGTGTGATATTGTACATCTCTAGAAACTCCATGGCAATGGAATGTTTCTTCAGAACATTTTACTTTGAAGATCTATGGGGTTTACCAAATCCTTATATCTTGGCATAGGAAAAAATACATGTAATGATGTCTCTTACTTTTTCTATGGATAAAATCACTTATTATACCATTCAAATGGCCTTACTAGACACTATTCATGCTTCTTCTCTAATGGAGGAGTATGGTCAGAATCTCAAATCTAGAGGGGGGCAGGGTATGTATACCTTTGTATACATTAGCACTCAAATCGTTGCATGGAGGGGGTCCCTTGTCCCACAAACAAGGGGGTCTCATACACCAATGTGGGCCTAATGGTTAAGAATATGTGTATACTACTTGGAGGTCATAGGTTCAAATACAAAGGGGGGTAGGGTATGTATACCTTCATATATGGGGAAAACAATTAGATGGAGAAAACCTATGATTGAAAAAAATGCAAAAAGAAGCATTACATTCTATCCTAGTTGGACTTAGATCCCAATGCCTTGATCTCTAAGTTACTTCAACTAGTAGATTTATTGTTTCCTCCTCACTTCCTTACTGATCAATCCTTTGTGCCTCCCTTAATTGAACCTCTTTTGATTCCTACGGAAACCCAGAATCTTGAATTGACCCTTGTACCCCCTATGGCCTTGCATGCAAAAAATGATTCACTCCCAAATAGTGTTTTATCTCAACCCTATGTAGTTTTGAATTGGAAAAAGGAACACCAACAATAAGAGGAGGATGAAGTAGAAGAAGAAAGAATCCCAAAGAAAACTAGAAGGAAAACAAATAAGGCCCTTTAATTCCCTAATTATGCTCTATATATACCTAATCATGTGTTGTAGATGCATATTTAGGCCAAAAATGTACTTAATTAGGAAATATGGATCCTTTTTAGGCCCTAACGATACAATCAATCCTTGTAACTCCAAAACTAGGCCATGTATATCCACAATTAGGCCCCATGAATCATGTATTAGGGACTAAATCCTTAGTTCTTCATCGTCAATTCATGGATTAGTCCCTAAGGATCATTCTTGTTGTGCTCAATATTTGAAGTTGGGCCTATAATCATCCTTGTAATTACAATTCACATGTCTCATTGTGACCAAATATCCTTAACAATGTTACATGTACCTAGGGAAAGCATGACTAAAATGACCTATTGATTAGAGCCTTTGGCATGACTAGCCAATGTTCTATGATGTAAGTGGCCTATTTCAAAATGGGAATTTAACTCATATATATGGCCATAATATGCATGGGAAATTTATTCATTAGAATTGTTTTGGGGGAAAGGAAGACAATGGAGTAGACAACATGTCAGACAAATGAACTCATTTTTTCCTTTGTTGAAGGTCACCTGTAGGCTCCTTATAGAGATAGAATCGGGAGGCTCTTAAGGGCCTACCAATAAAATGGTATGTTAAAATTAGGATCCATAAGTTTTTGCATGTGTATATCACAACAATAAATGGACTCCACTTAGAACCATGTCCTCGAGCATAGCAAGGAAAAATGGATAAGTTCATCTCCTTCACAATTAGGTTCTAATTTTGTTTTTTTATTGTCAAATTATTTGTGTGATTCGTGTTTGAGTCTCAAAACTCTCCCATACCGTCAACACATGCATCTACTATAACCATGCCAAATTTCAGTACATACAAGCACAAACTGAAAAAATATCAACGTTGGCCCCATTCACAAGTCACTCTACATGGGGTCCAATTAAAGAATAATTTCCACAAAATGGAAGGAGGGAATTGTTTAGGATCAAGGAAGTTCCTCCCAATTAGGTTTTACATAAACTATAGGTACTATTACATGAATCCTTATAACAATTTTTTTCCTTGGGTACTATGTTGGATCATGTTGACATTGATGCCAAAGGTTTAATTAATTGATGTCAAGTGATTGATTGATGCCAAATATTGATTGATTGATTGATTCCAAAGGTTGATTGAATGATGTCAGGCCAAAGGTTTGATGTATACATGTCTTATCATAGTTTTCATTGATACATGATGCATAGATGAAGATGGAACGATGTGGTTTCATTGGTATATGATGCATTGTTGGATTGATGTAAAGATGAATCTTTATTGTCTTATCATGGTTGATAAGGTGTACAAATGGATGAACTCCAAAGTGGTCCCCTTATGGTGAAATCCCTCATAGGAAGACACTTTGCGGTTGAGTTATCCTTGAATTATGGTTATGATTATATGTGGAATAATGAGATAAAGATAAATGAATTTGTCAGTAGAACTATCCTAGATGGATAGTTCTTGTCATGCCATTTCTGGTGGTATGTGGAATGTCACATAACTCCTCATGGTTTGAGAGTTATGGTCTTATGAAGTTGGAGGACCCTCATATGTAGGCTTCAAGCCCCAAAAGGTCAAAGAAGTCAAATAAGCTTGCAAAGAAGAAATTATTATTTAAATGGTAAAAAAAAGTGACAAAGTCAAGGAAGATTATTTAAATGATAAATTAATGGAGAAATTTATAATTATGGAAAGTGGTTAACCCTAAAAATGAGGAAAATGGGTTAAGTGACCTAGAAATGGGTTAAGTGACCTAGAATATGCTTCTAAGGAAGATACTTGGAGATGACTAATGAGCTTGTGGTCTAATGATCGTTGGGTGAAATAATCCTACCCTATTAAAAACAAATATGAAAATAATGGAAACGTGGAAACATTTCGTGGAATAATCCACCCATATGTACATATGACCAAATTTGTACATATAATCCACCCATATATACATATAACTAGGAGACATCAAGTGATAAAATCCGAATGCCCTGAAGAAATCTATCTTAGGTGTCCCCCCTATCTTAGGTGTTACCAAGCATACACCAAGCATAATACTTATCTTAGGTGTTACCAAGCATACACCAAGCATAATACTTCTTTTAGTTTTAGCTTGGAGGCATGAACCAAGCATACGATTTAAGGTGTGGGATGTGTGCACGTGTGGTGTGACTAACTTGAAATGAAAATTCTTGCAAACGAAAGTAAATTACAATTAGTTGAAATTTAAATTATTGAGAAAGTAAGTAACCAAGATAAGTACTAAATTAAATGATTTTTTCTTTATCTAAGTTACCCTTCAAATATGAAATGCACTTGTGAATATTTAGAATCCAATCCTTAGGGGGTTTTCTTCTCAATCCTTATGAATTTATTAAAGAAAATACCTAAGACACAACAAAAGAATCCAAAAATAAACCTACAGGTCCTAAAGAACACTTAAAAAGATGGAACAAAAACCTAAAAATTTAAAAAGTGAGTTTCGAGAGCCCTTGTAGAAACTCACCTAGAAAGTTGGGTTGGCAATGCAAATTATGCCCCCTATTCCTATGTCGTTCAATGTAAATAACATGCCAAAAAGTTTTTTGGTCAATGAAAATAACATGCCAAAAATTGTGTTGGTCAATGCACTTAATGACCCCAAAAACTGCATTGGCACCTAAGGGTTTCTGGATAGTTGTGAGCTAGTCTATGAGGCAAATATGAGTGGTTTTCGACATTTGTTTCCTGAAAACACTGCATATAAAGTATGCATGAGCTATCTCAAGATGATGGGAATGGAGAAAGGGAAAGAAAAGAATATGGGAAGGACCAAATGACTGTTATAAGCAAGGAATTCTCACTTAATGAGCATATGGTTAACAATGCAAGGAATTTCGACACATAGAAAAGGTAACTTAGATCACCTGCAAGATTGTTTTCCATCAAAGATCACACTGCGGTGAACAAAGCGATCATTGGGAACAAATTGATGACTCCACATGATGAATTGATGATGGAAGAAAGTGGGCGTGATAATTTGTGTAATATTTTTGGAAAATGATATTTTTGAAGGTGCTAGGCCTATTCCTACACACCACGATGAGATCACCTCTCATTGACAGTCATTGTATTGATTCCTTTTATTTTTGGGTTGATAATTCAAGGCTAGGAATGACTAGGCCCACATCAAGTGAAGGAATAAAATTAATAAGGTACATGTCTTGTCCCATTCCATGTCAACAACAACACATCCATTCACTGGGAACAAATCAATGACTCCTCTAAATTGGGGTTTATGGTTTACATGATGAATTGATGATGGAAGAAAGTGGGTGTGTGAGTCAAATTTGAGTCCAGAAACCCTCCCATATCGTTAAGGCATGCGAATAGTCTATCCATGTCAAATTTCAATGCAGTCAAAAATAGTTTGAATTTTTTTTAATGTTGGCCCCATTCACAGGTCACTTTTGCTCGTGTCTAGTCCTAGTACAATTTCCTTGTAAAATTTGTATAAGATATTTGGAGAATGATAATTTTGAAGGTGTTAGGCCTATTCCTACACACCATGGCGATATCACCTCTCATTGACAGTCGGTGTATTGATCCCTTTTAGTTTTGGGTTGTTAGTATTTTCAATTGCATGCACCTTTCAATCTAGTCAAAGTTGATCAATTAATGTCTCTTGTTATTGTGGGGTTATAAAGCCTCATGATCCCAATGACCACATGCCTCCAACCTTCTGATATAATGATAGTTGGGTGACAACATTTATGAAGGGTGACGACTAAGACTAGGGGAAACTTTCAATTCAAGGCTAGGAATGACCAGGCCCACATCAAGTGAAGGAATAAAATTAAGAAGGTACATGTGTTGTCCCATTCCATGTCAACAACAACACATCCATTCATTGGGAACAAATCGATGACTCCACTAAATTAAGGTTTATGGTTTACATGATGAACTGATGATGGAAGAAAGTGGGTGTGTGAGTCAAATTTGAGTCCATAAACCCTCCCATATCGTTAAGGCATGTGAATAGTCTATCCATGTCAAATTTCGATGCAGTCAGAAACAGTTTGAAAAAATTTCAACGTTGGCCCCATTCACAGGTCATTGTTACCCATGTCTAGTTCTAGTACAATTTCCTGGTAAAATTTGTATAATATATTTGGAGAATGATAATTTTGAAGGTGCTAGGCCTATTCCTACACACCACGGTGAGATCACCTCTCATTGACAGTCGGTGTATTGATCCCTTTTAGTTTTGGGTTGTTAGTATTTTCAATTGCATGCACCTTTCTTTTTTTTTGTAAATAAGAGGTGTGTAAGTATACTAAGAGCCTTCAAAATCTGAAGCAAAGTAGAAAAATACATAGATGACTAGGCTGCAGTTACTGGATTGCCCCAGCCATGGGGAAACCAGTCCACCCAGCCCCTCCAAACCATTAGTCAAACCAGTCATAAGTTAAAAGAGTAATAATATTGTTTATCACCTAAGACCTAGAACCTGAATATACTGACAAACACTAAAAGTTTAAACACCTGGCAGGTAGCCGGGCCACGTGGCTTGAAGGTCTCCTGGCCAGGGCTCTTCCTCAATATATGTCGGCCCATCGTCCCATTGCTTGCCACCTTCCTCGTTGGTCTCAGCTTCCTTGATGTCGTCCTCGCGCGCGTCCTTTTCCTGGCTTGTTTCTGCTAGACTCTACATCTTGCGCTGATCTCCACCTTTAGCAGCCTCGGGGTCCTCCATTGGACTGGTTTTGGCAGAATCTGAAAGTAAAGCCTCGTGCAGGGATGAGAGAATTTTAAGAAAGCTTTCCACCTTTGCATCTGTAGCCTGTAGGCGATAATTTAAATCCACTACCTCCTGCCTGAGTTCAAAAACCAGGTCATGCAGTGCAGACAGGCTTTCTTTGCATTGCGTTCTATCAAAGGACTCGGGGAAACGTGTACCTTCCTGCTTAGGCTCACCATGAAGAGAGGGGTCACTGCCCAAGTTACCTAGAGGGTCACAAAATGGCATGGGGTGAGAGAGATATGCTAGGGGGTCTAGGGAGAGCTGCAGGATGGAAATTGGCATGCGTGGAATTATAGCCATGGAGTTGAGCTGCGGAGCTCGCAAAGAGACACGAGGAGAAGTAGTCTGCTGGCGTGGGGAGGAATCAATGGAGGTCGAGTCAGGAGGCGTAATTGAGGGCGGTTGAGGCCTCCAGGGAGAGCCCCTCCTCGGTCTGCCTCTGGGTCTAGTCATTGGAAAATCGGTGCAACTGGCCAGGGAAACTAAGACCACTCGGTGGAGGAGTATGACAGGGTCCGCCTCGCGCCAGTGGAGGAGAACAGAAATGAGCCCGTGCTGCGAAGGGATGAGCCCTGCAGCCAACATATAGAAATGCGCCCCAAACATAATGAACCAGATCATTCGAATTCGCGGCGAAGGGGAAAGGACTGTCGCATAAATGTGCCTTCACTTCAAATTAAAGACCATTTAAGCTTCGGGTAGGGTGGTGGGCTGTGGCACAAGCCCATCACGTGGCATCATGCCATGATGCCCAGTACCTTCGCCCATCGTTTGCCACGATGCACACTCTGACACCCCATCCGGGAATTGCATGCACCTTTCAATCTAGTCAAAGTTGATCAATTAATGTCTCTTGTTATTGTGGGGTTATAAAGCCTCATGATCCCAATGACCACATGCCTCCAACCTTCTTATATAATGATTGTTGGGTGACAACATTTATGAAGGGTGATGACTAAGACTATGGGCAACTTTCAATTCAAGGTTAGGAGTGACCAGACCCACATCAAGTGAAGGAATAAAATTAAGAAGGTACATGTGTTGTCCCATTCCATGTCAACAACAATGCATCCATTCACTGGGAAAAAATCTATGACTCCACTAAATTAGGGTTTATGGTTTACATGATGAATTGATGATGGAAGAAAGTGGGCATGTGAGTCAAATTCGAGTCCAGAAGCCCTCCCATATCGTTAAGGCATGTGAATATTCTATCCATGTCAAATTTCAATGCAGTTAGAAATAGTTTGAAAAAATTTCAACGTTGGCCCCATTCACAGGTCACTATTGCCCGTGTCTAATCCTAGTACAATTTCCTTCTAAAATTTGTATAAGATATTTGGAGAATGATAATTTTGAAGGTGCTATGCCTATTCTTACACACCATTGCAAGATCACCTCTCATTGATAGTCAGTGTATTGATCCCTTTTGGTTTTGGTTGTTAGTATTTTCAATTGCACGCACCTTTCCATCTAGTCAAAGTTTATCAATTAATGTCTCTTGTTACTGTGGGGTTATAAAGCCTCATGATCCCAATGACCATATGCCTCCAACCTTATGATATAATGATTGTTGGGTGACAACATTTATGAAGGGTGACGACTAAGACTAGGGGTAACTTTCAATTCAAGGATAGGAATGACTAGGCCCACATCAAGTGAAGGAATACAATTAAGAAGGTACATGTGTTGTCCCATTCCATGTCAGCAACAACACATCCATTCACTGGGAACAAATAGATGACTCCACTAAATTAGGGTTTATGGTTTACATGATGAATTGATGATGGAATAAAGTGGGTGTGTGAGTCAAATTTGAGTCCAGAAACCCCCCCATATCGTTAAGGCATGCGAACAGTCTATCCATGTCAAATTTCAATGCATTTAGAAATAGTTTGAAATTTTTTTAATGTTGGCCCCATTCACAGGTCATTGTTGCTTGTGTCTAGTCCTAGTACAATTTCCTTGTAAAATTTGTATAAGATATTTGGAGAATGACAATTTTGAGAATGATAATGATGAATTTATGATGGACATACCTACATCATTGGTATGATTAGGCGCAGTCGCACTCCTTTTGGGGTGACTTAAAATTGCAACACTTTTTAAACCATGGAATTAACAATCAATATTGTTGTAACCAAAATATTAAAATCAACCCTCGAATCAAAAAGTGGTGCTACTAGTGACACTATTTTTTTCCAAAGTTTAAACTACATACTTGTTTGAACTACATAATTGGTACCCTTACAACCAAAATCCTAAAACAACTCTTAAATAAAAAACAAGTGCTACTAGTAGCATCCTTTTAAGGGGGCTTAATATTGCAACATTTTTTAAACCATGCCCTGAAAAATGAATAAGATTGCAAACAAAATCATAAAAAAAGGAGGGGAAAAACAAAAATATAGAAGGAAAAATCAAAATTAGGGGAAAACATTTTATATAAAAATAAACAAAAACATAATTAAAAAAAATAAGGAAGAATATTTTATAAAAAAATAAATAAAAACATAATTAAAAAATATTTAAAAAAAAAAAGAGTGTACCCCACTCCTCTCTCAACCTTCTTTGAAAAAATAAAAAATAAAAAAATAAAAAAATATTTAAAAAAAAATAAACATTAATTAAAAAAATAAAAAGAAAAGTTTGAAGGGAGAACATTTTATATAAAAATAAACAAAAACATAATTAAAAAAAATAGAGAACATTTTATATAAAAATAAATAAAAAGATAATTAAAAAACAATTTTTTTTAAAGAGTGTATCCCACTCCTCTCTCAACCTTCTTTGAGAGAATAAAAAAATAAAAATAAAAAAACTCAAAAAACATTTAAAAAATAAATAAAAAGAAAAGTTTGAAACAACGATAAAAAAACAAAATTATTATAAAAAACTAAAAAATCCAAGAACAAACAAAATTTAAAATAACAATGATAATAATAAATAAATAAATAACCTAAAATAATGTGGTGGAAAAATAAAAAATAAAATAAAATGCATTGGGAGTGGGGGCACAATCCTCACCACTCATTTTGGTGGTGAGTGCAAGGAAGGGACGAAGGAGGGAGAACGTGGGAGGGGTAGCGGGGGCTATATATGGGATGTGGAAAAGGGGGCGTATATGGGGCAACAACAATTCCAAAAGTCACCCCACCTTCAAAGATATTCATTTTGGTAGTGGGAGGAGAGATATGGGAGGGGAAAGGGGGGCTCTGTAAGATGGATGATTTCAAGAATCCCCCTCACCCTACTTTCCATTCATTTTGGAAGTGGGATATGGGAGGGGTGGTTTTGATATTTTTATTTTTTTAATTATTGTTTTATTTTTTTAATTATAATTGGGTGATATTTGTATTAAACAAAAAGTTGAAGGGAGGCTCGTAAAAACTATATATAAAAAGTCTATTTTAAAAATTATTAAGAAATATTCTAAAAAATGCTTTCTATTATCTTATAGTTACAGTTGTAAAAATTTAATAACAACTATTTTCAATAGATCTTAATGGTGTATATTCTTAAAAAAAAAAGACTTTGAAAACTAGCTACTTTGAAAAAAATACAAATTTAGCAAAAGGTAATGTCGATTGGTGTTGTAGGGATTTTGTACCTTGCAAGAGATGAGCTCCCTTAGGTTCTACTAGTGGCTAAGACAGGAATAGCGACATAAACTAAGGATGTTCCTAGATTTGATTCATACATAAAAATAACCAAAGAAGATGAAAACCTCCCGAAGATCAAAGCAATCATGCATGGATTGGCAATAGATCTAATAGTATATCATAACACATATTTATACTAATTTTCTACCAATGAATACTTAAACTTATATGAATAATTAGATAGAGGGAAACATCCAGTATGTCTTCTATTAATCAAAGAAGCAATATTACAACTTACAAATGTAGACTGAAGAGATGGCCTCCTTTCAAGCTCCTTGCCCAAGTCTTGCAACCAAATCACCAGAGTAACTTTGCTAGCTCTTTCCCATGGGAAATGGCTTGGTTCTTATAGGGATTTGTGTAACACACCCTCTATCATAATTTAAAAATTTTGGGATTAATCTCCCATACATGAGAAATCTCCACAAACCTGCATTAGCGAAATGCCAATCCCTGGTTCTATATCGGGATTCGTGGTTCCTTCTATCGGGGTTTTGACACCCACGATGTCTTGGCAACTAAAAACACCGAAATCCGATCTTTGATTCACTCCTCGGTTGCCTCAGCCCCACGTGGCTAAGCCTTTGATCCACACGACCGATTCCTGTATGACCATACGACAGCTTCTCGTCGGGGTTTGGCGCCTTTCCATGTCATGGCGCACAAGTCCCCTGGGCTCTCGATGCGCCTTTACACTGGCTAACCCCCTTGGCTATACCATGGTCCATGTAACCACTTACCATATGACTGTCACCGTATAACCTTCCATCGGGGTTTCGGCATTTGCGATGACATAGAACACATATACCCGGGACTCGCGACATCCCGATTCCCGAGTCTCTCCGGATGCTCGACACGCGTCCCTCGGATCAACGGCTTATGATGGTGTCGGGAATTCGCATATCATGGTTTCGTAATGCAAGAGTTTCATGTCCTTGAAATCCCCGATATGCCGAACCCCGACTCTCTGGGATCTCTCGCCACGCGTCCTCACTGATGGACGGTGTTGATCCTGTCGGGAAATCGCGGGTCACGATTTCCTGTTGCGAACATTCCATGTCCTCGGAAACTCCGATCTTCCGATGCGTCAAATTCCGATAGCGCCTTGATCTCCGACACCTGTCCCTCAGATGGACGACTCAAATCTTGTCGGGAAATCACGGATCGCAATTTCCTGTTGCACAATTTCCTTACCATTGAAAACTCCAATGAACAAAACTCCGATGGCGCCCGATCCTTTGCCACCTGTCCTCGTAGATGGATGACTCAGATCTTGTCGGGAAATCGTGGATCGCGATTTCCTGTTGCACAATTTCCTTACCATCGAAAACTCCGATGGCGCCCGATCCTTTGCCACCTGTCCTCGCAGACGGACGGCTATGATTGTACCAGAATTTTCCTACGGGTTTCCCGACTCTTACCAGATGATGGACACCTGTCCTTCACTCTAACTCTAGTGGTCCCACCTTGCTTACTTCACCGTTGGGATATCGCCGATCGCGATTCCCAACGACGCAGTTTCCTTATCTTTGAAAACCCCGATTTCCCGATCCACGACTCTACGGGATCCTTTGACACGCGTCCTCGAACAATGGACGGTCCAGATCTGATCGGGAAATTGCGTATCGCGATTTCAATATGTATGAGTCTTTTGTTTCCGGAAACCCCGATTTCCCGATCCCCGACTTTTGTCCGATTTCTGACACCTGTCCCCTGTGAACGGACGACTCAGATCTTATCGGTAAATCGCGGATCACGATTCCGGGTGGCAAGAGTTCTATGTATTCGAAATCCCCGATATGCCGATTCCCGATATGCCGAACTCTGACTCTCCGGGATCCTCTGCCACGTGTCCCTATTGTTTGGACGGCTCAAATCCTATCGGGAATTCGCGAATCGCGACTTCCTATTGCAACGGTTCTACACTCCTAAATTCTCCGATGGGTGAAAACCCGATGCCTTCCAGGACGCCGACACGTGTCCTGCCGAGATCAACGGCTAGGACTCTTTCTCTGCACACTAGGGTTTAAATGCGACGCAACTTCTCGAGATCTGATGGCTGTCGGGACTATGATCTAAGATCCGATGGTTCAGGTCATTTCTCCTGCACGCTCCCCTTCCAGAAGTTATACTCCGTGAAACTCCTCCCGATCCAACGGTTTACAGGATTTCTACTTCAGATCTGATGGCTCAGATCACTTCCTCGCATGCCTACCCCTGCACTTAACCCCTGCGCAGCTTTTCCAGATCCAACGGCTGACGGGTAGTTGGACCGAGATCTAACGGTCCAGATTCATTCTTTTGGGTCTTGGGATTTACGATCCCAATTTCTCGTTGCTCACGATGAGAGAGGGCAAAGCATGTAACGCCTGCGTTACTTTCGTCAATCTAATGGTCATGAATGACTATGGTTCACCCGACGAGATCTCATCCGTCGACTTATCACTCCTTGCAACACTACTATCTTGGAACCTTAATAGAATCGTTCCTCCTCGTGCAGGATTAATAAGGCCTATGCGTTCGAATCCTTGTTCTGGGTTCTTAGCGAACCTTTCAAAGGAGGAAATCTCTGTGAAGAGATTCCTATCGGGGCATTCCTGGAAGCAGGTAAAGG
>JASDQU011400688.1:17903-28180 GCA_032191745.1 Picea mariana
TAACTATATTAAATGCCGACTATCTACTAAAGGATGAGAGCTATCTGCTCAAGGTCCATTACAATATACAAGTGCGCCATCTCTTAAATGAGTCATTTAAGATCGCGCAACAATTCCAAAGCATTTTCAAAAATTTGTGCTGGCTTGTCCATCTGTCCTCCGCTTCCGCGCTGGCTCGCTTGATGTGTTGGTGATGATCCTGCATCAAAAATCTTTCATTTTATTTTTTGGAAGTTCCATGGCAATTTTCCAAACATAAAAGATGCTTGTAGTAAGTCATTAACACACCAACCTGCAACTTTTCTTGGTCTAGATGATTAGGTGCTATTTTCAATTATTCAAGATGATCACATGTTCTAATTAATAAAAAAAATGATAACTTTGTATTCACCGCAATGGAATTTTTTATTTTATTTTCTCGAAGGTCAATGGCAATTTGCAAAACTAAAAAGATGTTTCGAGTAAGTCACTAACATACCGGTTAATTTTCTTAATCTAGATGATTAGGTAATTTTTTCAATTGTTTAAGATGACTATATGTTCTAATTAATGAATTCCATGCTACCTTTGTATTCACCACAAAAAACTGCTTTTATATTCACAACAAAACTTTAAAAAATACATATAATACATAGTATTTAAATTATAGACAGAATTATATATAAAATTTTCTAAAAACACAATTAAAAAAAAAACCTATCAACCAAAAATGATATTTAAATATAATAAAAAAATAATTAAATATAATAAAAAATAATATTTAAATATAATATATAATATTTAAATGATAAACAAAATTAAATATAAAATTTATAAACAAAAACAATTAAAAAACAAATCTCAACCAAAATTTAATTAGTAGATAGGATGGTAGGTTGGATTACCAACATGTTAGAAATACTTCCAAAACATGGAAATAAAAACATCAAATACTACCAAAACATAATAACTTTATACAAATAAAAACAACAGTTTCAAATCCTATTAAGTTTATTTTTATTTTATTTTGAAGCTGGATGACAATTTTCAAAACTTAAAAAGATGCTTGGTGTAAGTGGACGACACAACAACCCACAAGTTTTCAAGATGATTAGGTGCTCTCATCATTGAATCACAATGACATTTTGGATGAAAACAACATAAACTACGTATTTGGGTGGATGGAATATTTTTGGTTTGTGTCTATGGTTATGAGGATTGTTGCTTTGAAGAAGTGTGAGGTGGCACAAGGTACTTCAAGAATCTTAAATTAACAGAAGAAGATGTTGTGAATCATATCCATGGCCTTTGGAGAATAAACTTCATGTATATTATGTTATATATATTTTGTTATATGAAAGAGAATCATAGATTAATAGAGAAAGATGTTGTAAATCATATCTATGACATATGGTCAATGTTTTAATTAAAAAAATAAAAATAAATTTGGATCTTCTCAAATGAGATAACAATGTTCTCATCTCTTTCAAGAAACATGTTTTTGACATCATTAGAGCTATTCATATTTTTATTCATGTTTCAAAATATTTCTATTTGTCTTTTTAATAATCTATAATTATTTTTATAATCCTCCTATGGATTTATCGGTACCATAATTTGACTTTCACTTGTTTAAGTTATATATGATGATGATATTATTAGTATTGACTCATCAATTTTTATATATTGAAAGTGGTTGATGATTTTTGGATGCATATTTATTAAGTATGATGGTTTTGATTTACTGCTCATGATGGATGTTTTCAAATTTGTTGAAGATAAAGGATCTAAAACTCAGGTCGGATACAGGTTGAAGGCATGTATTCCTATGTGTGTTAGGGTGAGTATTGTAAAGAAATTAGGAAAAGTTATGTCTTCATTATTCATAAGCATTTGATTTGGATAACTCTCTTGTTAATATTGGTATGATGTGTGTGTGGTTGCAGACTTGATGAGATATTGATATCAGTAGCAACAACAAAAATATCAGAGACATAAGGAACAAAAAGTTATCAAAAATAGGTGTAGTGATAGATTGGTCTACATTTATATTTCATGGCGGTTGGACGGGCCAAGGAAAGGGGGTTGTAGTCTCCTTCCGGTTGAAGATGGGTAAATTAGGGAGTTGGAGCTTCCTTTGGGTTGCATCCTATAAATAGGGGGTTGGATCCTCCTTCTAGTTATAGCTAGAGAAATAGAAAGTTGATGCTTATGATGAATGTACTCTTTGATAAATAATAAAATCATGTTGTGGTATTTTCTCGCATTGGTTCTCCACGTAAAATTATGGTGTACTGTGCTTATGCGATGTCTATGCATATTATTATGGTGTTGATCATAAATTGACTTCTCATAATATTTATTGAAGGTTCTATATTGTGATTAATGTTGGAATATTGGTTGTTGTCATTGATGTCAACCCTAGTCATGGGTTTTGGACCGCAATATTGATGAAGGTATTTGGACATGAAGGAAAATGCACATATAGATACAACACCCATGGATGGATAGTATACATCATGTTGTTTCCAGTGGTATGTGGCATGTCACATGGATCCTCATGGTTGAGGAGAAATGGATTTTTGAAGATGACAAAGTGAATTGAAGAAGGAAGTACATGCAAGCCCTGAAGATAATTAAAGAAAAGAATTACACAATAAGAAAGTGTCAGGTTGGCCCCAATGTTAAAAGGAATTGACATAAATGGTATAAATAAACATCATTATACATTCATTTGATATAAGTAAAATTTCAGAGGTAATAAGGAGAAAAGAAGGCCAGATTTCAAGGGAGGATGAAGTCTTTTGGTGATGCGTTCTAAGGTATGTTATTTTCAGGTCATCTTACCATTTTTGCTATAAATTTTTTTCTAGAACGATTCAGATGGTGAAATCGCTATGGTATTGATAAGACATATCAAGTTACCTATGATAAAAATTTCATCTCTTGATTCACTATAATTATGGAGATACACTCTGTGGAAGATAGGGTTTGTGACCAGTCCTAAAGCTAGTCAATAAACAGGTGTTCCGGGTAAAATAGACATAACTTCTTCATCGAGAATCGAAATGAAGTGGGAAAGATTTCATTGGAAAGAATACAGACTGTAGTTTCTTTTGTGCAATTTTTAAAATCGGATGTTAATTATTGGAATTATGTGCAATTTCACTCTCCTAAATAGACCAGAATTAAATAAAGTCTACCATTCTTTCTATAACTTATTTTTGGGGAGGATTCAAGGAATGAAACTTGGAGGCGTTTTATAGAATACATTGAGTAATATTATCTACAGGATCAAAGTACTCCAAGAATTGAAAAATTGTAGAAATTGAAGAAGTCTCGGGAAGCATTATCAGGTTCTATGTGATGATTGGTTGATGGTGATGATTTAATGTAAAATTTTATTATCTCCCATATATTCTTGGGTGGAAGGAAGGGGCAAGGATGGAGAGTTAAAATCTCTCTTGATATTGTAGGATTGTATCTTCCTCTTGGAGTTTTATCCGTCCCTTTACATTTGGAAGCTGTAGCTACCTTTGGAAGTCATTACTTCCCTTGAACAATAACTATTGATTATTTCTCATATATTTTTCATGGTGTATTGTGGTGTATTGGTGTAACTCTTATACTATTGTTCATTTCTCATTGGATATAGTTGAATGGTTTAAGTATAAGTTGAAAAAGGTTTTAAATTGTACTTGATTCTAATTCACCTGCCTCTCTGTATCAACAATTAAAAGTACTAATTATGCTCATACTAATTCACCCCCCTCTCAGTATTCCAACACTTGGATGGTTTGATCTCCAAGTCGAACTCTTTTGTTTCTGAAACCCATTTTCCACTTGATCCAACTTGACAATATTGTTGAGATAGGACATATTTTACAGTGGGGTATGGGAGGACATATTTAATCTTTCTTATACCCTACATAGGTTCTAAAATGCTCTAGGGAATTGAAAAGAGCATATGATTTCTTTTCTATAATGGTGTAATATATCTCTGAGTCCCTAAGGTATTTTATCATGAAATAGATTGGTTTTTCATCTCCTTGAACATTATTTTGTAGAATCTTTCCTACGATGGTGTCTTATGAGGAAAAGGAAAAGATGATGGAATCCTTAGAAAAATATGGGTTGAATAGAAATGGAATGATAGTTATTGTCTCTTGGATATGTTAGAAATCCTTCCTTCCCTCATCATTCCATTCAAAATGTGAATTGATTTTTAACAAGGTATTAATGGGTTTTGTGATTTCATCAAAGTTTGGAATGAACCTCATGAAGTTGATATGTCCAAAGAAAGATTGTAATCATTTCTTGTGTTTGGGGTGAGGGATTTTCTTGATGGCTTCAATTATTGAAGGATATATAGAGATGTCGTCGTTAGAGAAGATATGTATTACTAACTTCCCTTCATCCACAACAAAAGTTGATTTCATTGGATTAAGGGAAATTCAATATTCTTTGCACCTTTGAAAAATTGTCCTTAGGTGTGGGATATGTTGATCCCTTTTCTTGGAGATAGTGGTTTGGTCATCCTGGTAAATATCTATGATATTCCCTATTAGATCCCTAAATTTACTCTTTGTCTTGCGATGAAATTCTTTGTCTATCACTTCCTTTACTTGATCTTTTGTTTTCTCTAGGTAATCTTCTATCAAGGCCTAGGGGATCACTTCCTTGAATGCCTTCCTCTTATTTTTTTGGTGTATTTACCTCCCCTTATATTATTCTTTAATATTCTCTCTAGGGTGTGGTATTGTTTTCTATGTGTCTCCACATGGGGTTGTAGGTTCCACACTAATTTAGATATGGAATGGAGGGCCTTCTTCTGCATCGGATCCATGACCTCTAGTTTTTCTCTCATATGTGGTAGGCAATATCTCCTCAATTTTCCCCAGGGTGAATATATCCTATACCTCTTACTCATCATTATCCAAGCCCTCTCTCTCTGGTACAATCCTCTTATTATAATTCATCATATACTAGTAGGGCCATCTACTACGCGTCACAACTAAATTCGTTATTATTTCCCTGGTCTGTTCATCGTCCATCATGATGGGGTCCATTTCCTACATCTTATGGGTACTCTACAGATCCTTCTCCATTTCTCATATCTTCTTTAGTGCTTCCCCCAACTCCCCCATGCTGGCAGACTGATCTAGTTGTCTGATTCCCTAGTTATCACACCTTTATCTTGTAATAAGATCTTGATCGATGTGTAAAGATCTTGATGTACCTCCCTCTCAGTCCCTTGAGAAATATTTCTTTGTAGTAGTGTATGAATTCAATGTATCTACTGCAAACTCAGTGAGAAACCCCATAGTAATGATGTCTAACTATAAATCCATTGTGTGCATGAATTTATTATTAACTCTTTCCAACAGCACGATATTTTCAGCAGTCCACACTACTAGCCTAATCTGATTAGTCAGATGAGTATTTTTCTACCTCAATATCCACTTCTGTAATAAATATGGAAAGAAACAGAAATATGCTTGATGAAAATAAGTAAACAAATACCTCTGCAGGTACTAGCATTGTGTATACCTTGAACCCTTATTATCTTTGTGCCTGAACTCCAAGTACTTTGTCTCCAACCATATTTAAATATATTTCTTCGTAGGACTCCATGGACTGAATATCCCTTTCTACTACTGCAACTTCTTCATCAAACCCCTTCCTATCTCTCCTTCTGATTTCTATCTAGAAAAAAAACCATTCTTTGGATGTATGGGATGACCTATTTTATATCTTAGTTCTCCAAAAAAACCCTTATCACCATCGAATATTTATTTATTTAGACTTTGAGAATTTTATCTTTCTTTATACTGTGAGACGCTACTACCAAATAATCCAACCAAGATCTATTTCAAACAATTATTTTCATGCAAAAAAAAACAATTAATTCAGGAGTATTATGTGTTCCCTAGGACTTCATGGATCAAGGATGCCCCAGAGCTACATATCTACGCAAGAAAAACCAAGAAAAACTCTTCAAACACAAAATTTGGGGGGGTGATTCTGGGTAGACACTGGAAACCAGAGCTATGATGCCCGTTTAGCCACTATAACTAGTGGCATGCCACTTGTTGCATGAGTCTAAACAACAAAAATCTTCAAAAGTGACCAAAACACATGGGAAAAGTAATGGTTAGGTCATACTTCTGTGTGGAAGTGTTCCTAGACCTAATGAAGACCTATTCATTTCTAACATATAAGAGAATAATACATATAGACTAGTTAACTCTCAAAATATATTCAAGGAAAACATAATCATATATAGCACAAAATGGAGAGGGTTTGTACTTAAGCTTAAGTAATAGAAATTACAATTGATAGTTAAATTGTATAACAATTTTTTTTTTAATCTTTGCTAACATTTATTAGAATTGTTGAATGGTTTACATCATTGTAATGACATATTAGCTATAACTTGTTTGAAATTTTATTATCGTATGTGCACTTTGATATGTTGTAATATGATTATCTTTTCATTTCATATGTTGTAATATTAGATATATAACAAAGAAATTAGTTATTGCATGAAATAAATAATAACTTTTCATTCTAAATGGGTTTTTTGCATAACAAGGATCTTCTAGAAGATCGAGATCATCCTCATCGGATAGATCTAGATGATGTTGGGTCTAATGCTGAGATGGAAAATGATGCTCATGATGACACAAATACATATGACAATGAGGTCGATCCTGATGCAGGTGATCATGATGGTGACAATGATGACGTAGTTTTTGGTAGCAACCAGTGACATTCATGATCATATATATTGCATCATGGATAATTTTTAATATATTGTTATAATGCCTCTTTTCATGGTTACTATCATATGTATCAATTTCACGGCCTCCAGTACCATATTATTGAGTTCTATGATTTTGACATGTATCGTTTTGACTTATATCATTTGGACATGACGTATCATATTGACTACTGGACATGTATCAATTTCACATGTTATTTATGTACTGACATATTTGACTTTCAGTTGTTTTAGTTATATATGATGATGATATTATCGATATTGACTCATCAATTTTTATATATTGAAAGTGGTTGATGATTTTTGGATGCATATTTATTAAGTATGGTGGTTTTGATTTACTTCTCATGATGGATGTTTTCAAACTCACTTAAATTATAGATATTCGACTCACCTGTTTTAATTATAGATGATGATCATGTTATAATAATTATCGTGTTATTTCGTATATGTAACATCCTACTCTGGCGCACTGAGCTAACTTATTCTTTGAGGACACTTGCTCGCAAGTGATCTAGATTATTATGCTATTAAAACTTTTGATTTTGATCATGAGGCATTATGGTTGATGACATGTTGTTTTACTACATTGACATAGACAGGTGGTATTGACTCAGTTTTACTGAGTGTGCAGGGTTTTGGACCTTGTGGATGCAGAGGCATTGATGGAACCCCTTGGATTCCAGATCGAGTCAAGGAGTTTGCCATTGGGGTTTGATTGTTTTATTGTGATATTAGTGCATCTGAACAGATGATATGATGTGGATATGTTCTGACATGATTTTTTGATGATGCAAGCTGACGATAGCTTGCCGACCAGATTCACATATGGAGTAAAGGGGTCACACATGACTACCATAGATGTTGAGGGAGAGGTTTCGACAACAGCCCTACCACAGCCTACTAGCACTCATGTTGTGGCTCAAACTATAGGTTAATGATTACCTAGTTCAAGAGGACCCACGATGTTGTGAGGGCAGACTGCGATAGTCACTCACGATGATTCTAAGGGGTGTGAAATAAGGCCGGGGCCTTATTCCTTAGAGGCCCTTAGTCTGCCACAAGTTCACCTGGTGGAGTGTTGACTCCAGGGGTTCTTGATGTCTACCAATCATTCAAGAGGCGAGTGGCACCCTTGAAGCACGTAGTGCGTCCTAAAGGGAATGTCGCGCAAAGGAACAGATGAGGCGAGTGGCACCCTTGAAGCACCTAGTGCATCCTGAAGGGCATGTCCCAGTGTTGATGTTAGAGGGATGAACCTAGGTGGCCCTCAGACTAATAACATGTTAAGTAATTTTAAAAAAATTTCCGTAATTAAATGTCACCCAGTACGAAAATTAAGGCCTAAGTCTAAATTATGCTAGTGGTAGAACATTGTGTTCTCAAAAAAATAAAAAATAAAATAAAAAATAAATAAATATAAAAATAACTTAAATAATAATTTTGACCTTTGTTAAATCTTGTAACATGAAGGGAGTAAGAAATGATGTTATTCATAAAAATACAATCTGTGGTAGTAAGTGTAAAAAGGGGAATTAATTATTTTATTTTTGATAATTTAAAAAAAAAAATAATACTAATTAAATGATAAAAGGGAAAAAGGGGTTAAATTCTACACGTGCCTTTATGAGTTCTAATTAAAAGGGGAAGAAGGAAAATAATCTTTTTAGGAAACTAGAAAAAGAGGTAACATAAAAAAAGGGGGGGAAAAGAGGAATGTAGGGGATGGGTGACACTTGTGCGGAGAGGAATTTTTAGGAATTTAATTTTTTAAAACATTAATTAAATGAGATTTTAGGAAAGGAAGGAGGTTCAAAACTCTATAAAATGAAGGAAGGAGAAGGATGAAGGATCATCTTCTGTTTGCATAATGTTACGCTGCAAAAATATCGACTTGACTGATTTACTTGTGGGAGTTGGGATACCCAACTCAGAGAGGAGTGGTAGCTTGGCCTTGTGAGGCGATCTTGGAGCTAGACGAAACCTCTGGATAGTGTGTGTCACCGCTTTGCGGCTCAGGGGGCTAAGGGGGAAGAATAGTACACCTAGCATTGTTTGTGAGGTACCAATGAGGTCTCGACGGTCGACGAGCGGGAGTTGCATGGAGCGAGGGACACCAATCGGAGCGGGCAAATAGGCAATGGTACGCTTTCTTCATTTGAATGGTAGAATGTTGTAGGTTTTATGATTGGATCTGTATGATTGATTATGTAAGTAGGTTGGATATTTAGCTTGATAGCTAAATTTTCTTAGCCTATCTCCTTGGTTGTTGTCTCCTATGGACTCGTTTTCCTGCACGTCGTGACCACCATGTGGTGTTCATTGTGACCTTGAGTTTGTTTAGTCTTCGTCTCTAGCTCGTTAGTCCTCCCCTGAGCAGTTATCCAGGAGCCTGATCTGCGGTCGTCGCCTTAGCATTAAAAGATCTATGGATCTCAGTGCCTATATTTTCTGTGTGAGGATGGTGAAGCGAAGGTGAACCTATCAGCCGTCTACCTCTGTGGATGTCCTTTCCTGATTGTTGACTTGCGTCTTTTAGTACGGCCTCTGCATATGGATTATTTTGCTTCCTTGTTGTTTATTTTTCTGTGGTTTGACTGATAGAAGCCTGTGATCCTTTCGATGAGTTATCCTTATGGCCCTGGCATTCTCTTACTATTGTCATCATTTTTATGTTGGTATTCTGGGATGAAAAATATTTAATTTCAATATGTGATGGGGTCTTGTTGGATTGTCTAGTTTTTATTACTTCGGCGGTTATAATTGTGTAACGGATGTAAAAATATTAACTCTGCGGTTGTAATTCAGTAATGGATGAAAAATAAAAATGTTTATGACTTCGACGATTGTGATATGTGAGCGTTGTAAAATATTGACTCTGAGTTTTGTTTAATAATGGAGAATTCTCAGCGCTGTTCATTTGGTTTAAGGTGTTGTGTTTTTTTAATTATATATATATATATATATATATATATATAATCATGAATATGTTCTGGAATCATTTTGGTAGTGAGAGATTGAATGACCAACTCTTTTATTATCCTTGCTTACAGGAGGTTGTGATCCACCCTTGGACTTTGTTATCGCTGTCTCTTTTCCTACTTCTTGACTAAGAACTTTCCAGACTTCTTTATTTTTGGAAGCATCCTTTACTTTTTAATTCGCTGGCCACAATGATCGATCCTTCTACTTGCAGTCAGCGTAGCCCCCCTCAGACCTCACTAAATTGACTGTTATATTAACCCTTGATTTCAATTTTTGCCAGAAAACTACTTGACATGCTTGCTACGCGTCTGCTACTTCGTTTGTATCGAGTCTCTGTTAGGGTCATCGTCCTTCCTGGATGAGTGAAATGGTAGTGTGATCATTCATTTATTTTTCCATCTCTTATTTTGTGTCATGATGCCCGAGGTTCCAAGACTGGCCTACGAATGGAAGGGCATAGCTTGTGCCCAATGACTGTGGTGTGTTGGTCGTGAATTCCAAACCTTTCCACCTGTAAGTTTTGTGGTGA
>JASDQU011400689.1:14229-34320 GCA_032191745.1 Picea mariana
CCCTCTAATTTCCCACTCCTAGTTGTTTTTCTCTGCTATGGAACAAAATACAATAACATAGAATGGAACTCGTTCTCCTCCTAGTAGCCTGGTATTTAACATAGCCCGATAGTCATCTAGGGTTATGGTTTTTACATCCTAAATTGATATGGATTGGATCATTATATTATTTTTCATCTATCTTGATGATTTCAGAGTGGAAAACTTGGATGAATCATATTGCAAGGTCATTTTAGTGGCATGTCTCAATTTGGAAAATTAGAGTTCAGAACCTTCCAAAGCCATTTTGAGGAATTAAACGTCGTTTTTTGGGGTTCTAGTGTCTAGAACTTATGCACACACCCTTGATTATGTTCTACACTCCAATACTTTTCCAACGATGCAAATCGTGCATTAATCAAAGTTTGTATGCAAAATTTATGTCTCCCACAAGTTGACCTATCGTGTTGACCACCATGGTACGATGGGTAGCCACTTCATCGCCCATTACTCATGCATATGAGGCTAGCCACGTGATGGATTTTGAGAAAATTCTAGAAGTTTAAAAACCCTACCACAATTGAGGGTTGAGGAAGTAAAAAACCTATCTCTAGATGGCTATCGGGCTATGTTAAATACCAAGCCACTAGGAGGAGAAGGGATTCCATTATTTTTCATTGTATCTTGCTCCATAGCCGAGAAAAACATTTGAGAGTGGCATTTTGTGAGCATAAAAGAGGAGGGGAGATTCTGTAGTAGCCATTCAGGCCACATGTCAAAGGAAACTCCACAGAGAGTTCCTCTTTCTTTGTACTTGCATCATTCCTATACCAGAGAAAAGAGAGTAGAGAAGCCTCACCTTTTAGCTAGGTTTTCTCCCATATTGGGTTTCCCAGGTCATATATTTTGTTTATTTTTGGATGGTGTGATTGTATTGTATTGTTCTCTATTTTATGCATTTTATCTATTTCATGCACAAGCAAAAAATCAGTAACTAAATATTCTGGAGATCTAATGGAAAAATAACCTTAATAGAAAATATTTTCAGCATTTTATTAGATCTATTGTGATGAATTGTTCCAGTGGAATATCCACGGTATTTTACAGATCATATTGGTATTATATAAGGTTTTTCTTTTGGGTATTTGTGGGAAGTTACGGGATCCAGGAATTGTCTTAAAGAGAAGTCACAGAAACCATGGCCATGGTGGACGGGTATGTTCATAATAACCCTCAAGATCTAGAAGAAGAGAGATGTCATAGGTTGGAAGTGAAAGTCACCAACACCAGTCACAATATGAACCTCCTCATGGCGGCTCTAGAAAAAACACTCTGACTGTTCGGAGATGAAGGAGGCTCTAACTCAGAGAACAAAATGAAGGGGAAATTGGGAGATCGGGAAGATTCAAGAAAGGAGTCATGGAAAGAATCTGAGAAATAACAACCAAGTTTGAGTTCCATGAACCCTTCACAGTCCCTATTCAATATGGAAGTGAAAGTACACATAAAGCCATAACAAGGTGATATCAGTGCATTAAAATTGAATCATTGGGTTCAACAACTAGAAGTTTATTTTAGCGTTCACCAGATATATGAAGGGAAGAAGATTTCATTTTCTATATTAAAGTTAGAGGGCCATGCTTTAACTTGGTGGGATATCCATATGGAAACACTTAGGATAGAAGGTGATCCACCAATAACTAGGTGGGAGGACTTCAAAATCCTCATCAAGTCCCAATTCTACCCTATTGGGTATGTAGAGGACCAATGGATCTAGTGGCACTAATTTAGGCAAAGGTAGGGGAAGAGTGTACAGGAGTACACCACTAAGTTCAGAAAAATGGCCATTATGTTGGGTATCGAGCTCCCAAGAGCCCATATGTACTCCTCAAGTATTTTGTGGGTTTACATAGTCATCTATGAAAGAAGTTGATTGTCTTCAAGACAAGGATAGTGGATGAGGCATGTGTAGAGGCACAGTACCTAGAAAACATAGGCCAAAACAAGGGGCAACCAAGTGGTTCAAAGAAAAAAGAGTACCAGGAAGCTTCCAAGGAGGGGAAGAAGAAGTGGAAAGGGGGAAAAGATAAGAATATTGTAGCCACTACACAAAAGTGAAAATATCCCAACTATTGCAATCATTGGAGGTTCACAATAATCCTAGACACTATCCATTGGGTTGGGTAAGAAAGGATGCAAAGATAAAGGTGACGAAACAATGTAAGATTAAATTTTCTATAATTTCTAATTTTATTAATGAAGTGGAATTGAATGTAGTACCCCTTGATGTATGTGGAGTAGTGTTTGGAAGCCCTTACATGTATATGAGGGATATAATATTCATGTGAATAGCCAACCTGTATCGACTAATCAAGGATGGGAAGTCCTACATCATCAACGTGCATAAAGGAAATTTAAATATCTCACTAATAGGTGCCAACCAAACCAAGAAGTTGATTAGTTCTAGTCAGAAATATGTTTTTTTCCTTAAGAGAAAATTAGTCTGATGATGAGTCAATGAGAGTGAATACATCCTTGGAAGGGTGTGCTAAAGAGCATAAACATCAGTTGGAGGAATACTATAGGAATATAGAGGAGTGTTCCAGGAGCCTAAATGGCTACCACCTAAGAGGGAAGTGGAGCATGAAATCTAGTTATTTCCAGACTCGTCATTTCCAAATATCGAGTTGTATAGACAATCTATTCTATAAGCGAATAAAGTGAAGAAGCAATTGCAATAGTTGTTGGAGCAGGGTGTGATTCAACCAAGTACCTCACCTTATGGGTCACCCAGCACAATCATTCCCAAGAAGGATGTGACTTGAAGAATGTGTATTGATTTCAGGGCATTGAACAACATTACACTAAAGAATCAGTACCCTTTTCCAAGGATCAATGATTTGTTTGACCAGTTGTAACATGCCAAGTACTTCACTGAGATGGATTTGAAATCACGATATCACTAGGTATGAGTCAAAGAAGAATACATCTGGAATACTTTCTTCAAGACAAGGAAAGGTTTGTATGAGTGGTTGGTTATGCCATTCAGTTTATGCAATGCACTAGCTACATTTATGAGACTAATGAATGAYRTTTTACKCCCTTATCTAGATTCATTTGTTATTGCCTGTTTGGATGACATATTGGTTTATAACGCTATCTGGGAGGAGCACATATCACATCTTATTAAAGTGTTAGAGACTCTAAAAAATCACCAACTATTGGTCAATCTCAAGAAATGCAAGTTTACTCAGTAGTATTTGGTGTATTTGGGGTATGTGATCGATGGAGGGGAGCTCAAGATAGATTCCTCAAATATGGATGCCATCATGAAATGGCCAATTCCTACAAATGTCACTGAAGTTAGGAGTTTTTTTGGTGCAACACAATACTTGTAGAAGTTCATAGCTTCATTTTCAGTGGTAGCTACACCACTCCATGCCATAACAACTAGTGGTAAGAGTTTTTAGTGGGG
Source organism: Picea mariana (assembly GCA_032191745.1). Lineage (NCBI taxonomy): Eukaryota > Viridiplantae > Streptophyta > Pinopsida > Pinales > Pinaceae > Picea > Picea mariana. The sequence continues at coordinate 17,684 of JASDQU011400689.1, forward strand.
GAAGAATTAGCAGAAGGCCTTTGATGAGATGAAAAGAAATATCAATCAAGCATCATTCCTTGTGCTACCAAATTTGTAGAATCCTTTCAAAGTGGAGACAGATGCAAGTGGGTATGTCACGGGAGTAGTGTTGATGCAGGGAGGAAGTCATGATTCCTATCATTCTAAAGTATTTCATGGGGCGGTTCTCAACTACCCTACCTATGAAAAGCAACTTTATGCCTTGGTACAAGTGGTCAAAAAGTGGAAGCACTATTTGATGGGAAAGGATACCATGATCCACATAGATCACCAACCACTATAGTATTTCCAGGCCCATAGTAAGATACAAAAAAACATGAATTACAAGTGCATGGGGTTTTTACATCAATTTGATTTGGTCATAAAGTATAATAAGGGTAGAAAAAATAAGTTGGAAGACATGCTTTCATGGCCACCCACATCCAAGATTACAAATTTGGGAAATCTAATGCACATGGAGCCTTTTACCCATGATGCATACAAAGAGGAATACACAGAAGATGATGACTTCAAGGAGGTGTTTTAGTAGCTACATGGCCAAATTAATATAGAATAAGGTGACAAAAAGGATGATTATCATTTCTAGAATGGTTTACTCTACAAGTTTGACAAGCTCTGTGTCCCTAAAGGTGAACGACTGTAGCTTATTAGAGAGGCTCACACCTCCAAGGTTGAAAGACATTTTTGTGTTGGGAAGATATTTTCCAATTTACAAAGGTATGTGTACTAGACCATAATGCAAGAAGATGTAGCACAATATTTTAGAGGATGTGTACTTTTTTGTACCAAAAAGCCTAGTAACAGGAAGCAAGGTCTATACCATCCCTTACTTGTACCCATTCGACCTTGGGAAATCATTCCCATCGATTTTATGGGAGGTTTACCAACCACACAGAAGGAACATGACTATTTATTTGTGGTAGTTGATGGGTTCAGCAAAATGTGCATTCTCATGCCTTGTAAAATACCATCAAGGGATAGGAATCAACAAAATTGTTCTTTGAACAAGTTTGGTTGCACTTTGTGATACCAAGGAGAATCATCTTAGATAGGGATACCAAATTTATCAATGCATTTTGGACTGCATTATGGAAGAAGATGGGCACTAAGTTGAAGTGGTCTACAAATTCCATCCATGGACATATGGGTAGATAGAAGTAGTCAAAAAGACTTTGGTGCATCTTTTGAGGGGTTACAATAAAAAGAATCTGAATACTTGGGATGAAAATTTGATCTATATACAACACTCTTATAACATAGCAGTCCACACTTCTATTGGTAAGTCACCTTTTGAAAATTTCTTTGGGTGTTTTCCACCTTCACCCTTAGATGTTGTATATGGACATGAAGGAGGAGTGAGGGAGGACCTAATAAGAGATGCATTAAAAGAAGAAAAAAATTGTTGAGAAGATTAGGAAGATCCATTTACAAGTACAAGAGACATTGAGGAAGTCACGGGAAAAGTACAAGGCTAGGCATGACCAACACAAAACAGAGAGAATATTTCGAGTGGGAGACAAAGTATGGTTAAAACCAAATAATGAAAGACTATAAGGTCCTACTAAAAATATCAAGGATCTCCAGTATGATTCTTCTGAGTTATTGGAAAAGGTGGGAGATAATGCCTACAAAATCAATTTACCCCCATACATGCGCATTTTTTCAATAGTGAATGTGGAGAATCTCAACCTCTATGAGCCTTCCCTATTGGGTCAGGAGGAGGAGAAGGTCCTACATTCCATAGAGGAATTATCACTAGATGATCAAGTAGAGATAGAAGTTAAAAAAAAATTGTAGAAGCGGTCCAGAAGTACAAGACAAGGGCAACATGACCTTTGGAAAATTGGGTTGAATGAACAACTTCTATGCAAAGAAAAGTGGTACTCCAAGAAGAAGGTAGAGGAAAATTTTCCTCACCTCACTCAGTAAATATTTTGGGAACCAAAAGCCTCCCTAAATGGGGAGGTATAATCCATGTTGGATCATTATATCATTTTTCATCTATCTCAATTCTTTTAGAGTGGAAAAAATTGGAGGAATTAGCTTGTACGATCATTTTAGTGGCAAGTCCAAGTTTGTAAAATTGCGGTCTGAAACCTTCCAAATCCATTTTGAGGAATTAATTGGGGTTCTTGTGTCTAGAATTTTTTCACATGCCCTTGATAATGTTCTACACTCCAATACATTTCCAACGGTGCAGACCGTGCATTAATTAGAATTTGTGTGAAAACGTTATGCCTCCCACAAGTTGACCTATTGTGTTGACCACCATGGTACTAGAGGATGCCACATCAACCCCCATTACTCACACATATGGGGCTATCCACAAGATGGATTTCTAGAAGATTATATAAGGTTAAAATCGCTACCATAATTGAGGGTTGAGGAAGTCAAAAACCTATCCCTAGATGGCTATCGAGCTATGTTAAATACCGAACCACTAGGAGGAGAAGGGGTTCCATTCTTTTGCATTGTATCTTGTTCCATAGTTGAGCAAAACATCTTACAATGGTATTATGTGAGCATAAAAGAGGGCAATATTTTGTAGTAGCCATATAGGCCACAAGTCAAAGGAAACTCCATAGAGAGTGCCTCTTTTTTTGTACTTGCATCAATTATATACCAGAGAAAATAGAGCATAACAACCTCACTTTCTAGTTGGGTTTTCTCCCGTATTGGGTTTCCTAGGTCATATCTTGTGTTTATTTGTGGATGGTGTGATTAAATTTTATTGTTCTCTATTTTCCACATTTTGTCTATTTCATGCATAAGAATAAAATCAGTAACTAAGTATTAAGGAGATATAAAGGAAAAATAACCTTAATAGAAAATATTTTCAGTATTTTATTAGATCTATTGTGACAAACTGTTCCAATGGAATATTCACGAAAGTTTACAGATCATCAAACCTAAATTGTGATAACGTTTTGGACCTTCTAGAATGTTTATAAAATCCAATATGTGGCTATCCCCACATGTTGAAGTAATGGGGGATGACATGGCATCCACTCTCACCATGGTGATCAATATGGTAGGTCAACTTGTGGGAGGCATAACTTTCACATGCAAACTATGATTGAGGTGATTATTGCACTATTAGAAAGGTGATTATTGAGGTGATTATTGATGCCTCAAAATAGCTTCGAAATATTTCAGACGGGTTTTTGGATCCAAATTTCTAAGTTTGGACCAACAAATAAAATGACTCTGCAAGTTGATTCCTCCAATGTTTTTCACCGATAAAGCATTGAGATACGAAAAAATTAATATAATGATCCAATCTGGGTCAATAGAGGAACAAAGGCCTAGTGGCCTTTTAGAATGCATAACCATCTGTCCAATATTGAGAGAGAGAGAGAACAACTTTTAACTTCTACAAAAGATCTATGTTGGTGAAGCTAGTGGGATACAATTCCCTCATTTATGGATCAAATCAACTATCACTTGTTGTTAATATTGCTAAAATAAGTTTCAATGATTTGTTTAAAGATGAGTGTTGGGATATGTAGAGACTAGTTGACTTATTGTTGCATACTAGATGGTAGTTGAATAGAAGTGTCGATTGTCAATTACAGAGGATACTGACAAAGACGTTGACCGAGAACCATTGTGTGATGCAAAAAGCACATCTTTGATGATTTCTAGATCCCTTGAGATACTTCTTTGACAAACAATGTTTATGTGATCGGGATAGAGGTTGGTTTCTTAGGATGTATTATTGTTTTGTTGTCTAGTCACCTAATCAACTTGAACTATTTGGACAATATATTTTTGGAACTTGAAAATTGTTTTGATCTTGTTAGCATATGCTCTTGTTTGTTAGCATGATGCATAAATTGTTTCACTAATTTTATATTAAATCATGTGGATAATATTTTTGAGGTGATATTTGTTCAAACCTCCTTTTGGAAAGTGTTATTGTACCTTGGATTGATTAATATGATAGTTGTTACTAGGTTGTTGATTGGAGGTGGTAATTTTTCTTTATTGTACTTGACTAGATCAATTTCCTCCTTTGTAATCCCTATCAAATTAAGAGGGGATTTCTATGTGATTTTTTTATCACTTGATTTTTCCTCCAAGCTAAGTTTAAGGGGGGATGTTGTAACCATAGGTTCTTGTTGTAAACTCACCTTGTTGGAATGTGTAGTATACCATGAAGAGGGAGGCAAATTTTAAGGGAGTCAACTAAGGAGTGGATCTAACTAGGTCCGTGGAGTTGACATTGTCCACTTTGATCTTATAGATCCACGTCATATGGACAATTATGGGATGTGGTCCCATACATTGAAGGTTTCAAGTGTATAACTAAACCTATATATAGACACTCTCCTATATCATCTATTATTTCATCTACTCATGGAGTTATAATCATTGTGCTTAAGTGCTTGCATAGTCTATTGACACAACCACTGCTCTTGGAATTTTTGTTTCCGCCTCTACTTTTTTTTGCATGTCCAACACTAATGAGTGACTTATTGATTTTGGAGCATATTATCATATGGATATGGATAAATCCATATTTTTCTCTCTTAATGAATGTAAGTCCAAGCAAACATTTGTTTTTTATTATATATCTCTAAGTGTTATAGGGTATATCCACACAAGTAAAACACCTTATAACAAACACTCACACACATAGATCAAGGATCAACACACTAGTGTTTTCATGGTTACAAACCTCAAAGAGGGAAATAGTCCATATCCCCAAACAACATGGCCACTTTAGGAAATATATTAATAAAGAAAAAGGTTTCATGAACATCTCAAACAAAAACAATCATCAACGAATGGGCCTTCATGCTATTTAAATAGAGATCATGGACCAATCAGGTGCTAAGCTACAATTCAAGTGTCATTAAGGTTGAGGATATGTTTGAACCACCAGGTCACTCATGTGTAGGACATGATCATAACTATTAGATTAGTAAAGTACAAAAACACATTAAGGAAACACACTTTAACATAATATTACATTAGACCATGTTGACCTTAACTAATTCCTAGTGTCTAAATATACTAAAAAGATGATATAATAAATGAGGTTTGAGTTGCATATTTATACAAAAATCAAGTAATTTATCCCCCCAAGAGGGCTTATGGTCCCACATAAGTAAAGTGCATTCCCCAAGAGGGTTATTGAGCTTGCAAATCAAAGTTGAGTAGACCAACCTTAACCATAACCAAGTATTACAATAAATGATGACCTCAATGATAATTAATGCCTTATAAATGTGTTAACAACACAATATTGGATGGTTGCAGCCACATGTGAAGATTACACCATTTTCAACAAAAAATAGATTCCACCAGTGTGAGATCAACCTAATGATTACTTACACATAACAACATTACCTCCAAGAAAAAAAAATTACACATAAAAATAAAAAAAAGTTGTCAATTCAGACTAAGTTCCAATCACCTATCAGTGGAAACAAGGAGATGGGAAAATATAAACTAAGAAGAACATCTAATATGCTTACATTGCAAACAAGGAGAGATTGAGGATGAAGAGCATGTGATGATACATTTCCCCATGTAAGAGAAAGTAAGATAGGCACACTCTATTTAGCATGAAAATTTGAGTAGTTTAGATAGCTTATTGAATTTTCCAACAAAACAATAGGGGGTTGAGGTTATATTAAGGATGTTTTAGAACACCACCAAAAAATGAGTGCATTGCAAGTTGAGACATCCTTGTGTGAAAATATTGTCTACACTGCTATGCGAAAAATAATAAAAAAGGTATTCAAGATGAGTTAGTTTATTATCACAACACATAAAATTGCATTGTACAATAACACATAAAAACCATACTAACTCAATTGAATTCACTATGAGTGGATGTTGGAGTTGTGTCTCCAACACCTTAAAATAAAAGACATTAATGGTGCAAATGCAAATTTTTGTGACTCTTCCTATGGAAATCCTACCTCTCCAAAAATAAAAATATTATATCTTATTATGTTAGTGTTCTTTAAAATACTAACCAATGAACCTAATGTAGGAATATGTGTTATGGGACTTTTACCGGTCTTGGGTCTTGTACTATCAATGCAGTTTAGTGTAAAAGGAGAAAATGAGAAAAAATGTGTTGTGCTATAATAAAGTGGTTATCTATACATATTTACTCCATGAAATATTTTTGTTAAATAATTAACTTTGGCATTGTATAAGAATTCATTAAAATGCTCTGTCTTTGCCAAAATCTAGCAAGTTATAGATCCATGGTTTTAAGCAATCCATTTTTCGTTTCATAATTTTGATGATTTTAATCAATTCAAAGGCACCCAAAAATATTAAATTGCATTTATTGATGGATGAAGTTGCATATTTTGTATGTTGGGATTGTGATTTCATATTTCCCACTAAATGACTGTCGAGCAAATTAATTAACTTAATTGATGATGATTAAATCATCAATCTAGAGGCATAATCTTAGAGGTGCCAACATTATATATGTAGAGATTAGAACAATCATGACTATTTAATATATGAAAAAGAGCATGAAACTATACTAGAAAATCACAAGAAAAATGTTCATTGGGAAACAAAACAAGAAGGTACCTCACTGACATAGGCTATAATATTTCACTCAAGCCTCTCCTGAGTGATCATGTAAGCAATTATAAGGGAAAATATTGTTCCCACCTTCAAGTGACTATGTTCTTGTGATGGTAGAAAGCAAATAAAAAATAAAAGTTTATCCTACTTCACAGAATAAAAATGGCAAAAGGAGATGATCTTTACTGGGTAACAATGACAAGTTTTAATGGGCACCAATAACGACTTTTCACTGTGAGGTACACAATGTTCACATGACAAAATAAACTCAATATTATCGTTCAAACCCTGGTGAGATATATCTCCACTAAAGCAACTTACTCATTAACCTAAGAGAAGGATAAGGAAAAGGAGGATTGATCCACATACACAATATGCAATTAACACTTGCAGCCTATGGATATCCAATGTGTAATACTAAATGAAAGAAACCATCATTATTTCAAGTCATGATCTGAAAGAAGGTACATTGCTCATATATATATATATATATATATATATATATAAGACTATTCAAATTGCATTGTCAGGTTATGAACCAAGTGGAATTGCAGCAAGGAGATGTGATTTCCATTGTTCAGATTATAACCATAGTCAATGCTTATGACATTAAAATCTTGTAGATTGCAAAGGTGCCTATACTTATAAATCCAAATTACACAAATACTACACACAATATCAATGAAATATTAATTTGGAGATCCTGCAAATGTTATAAAACCAAAGGATATGAAAGTAAACAAAGTTATACTAATTGTGCATTCAAAACCATACTAACTATGTAGTGGATATTAGATAGTAGTGGATATTTACTTAATGGGGTCCACTTTATAAATCCCACTAGGTAGTTAGTACCCATTAATGATGGGACAACAAGTAGGTAGGGTTTTTCTATTGAGGATCTATTTAAAAAGATAGGAGGCTATGGAATATTTTGCCATGTATTGTGGTATTTGGAGCTTTTCTCAATGAAAGGTTTCCCCACCTTAAGAGGCAAGTGAACATTTCTTTATTTCTTCTAATTATCATAATGCAAGGGTATATTTCACAAAATTCATCCAATTTTCTCTTGTATATGGTTTTCTACAATTATATTTTATGTATACCTAGTTTTGTTTCAAGTTTAAGGGTTTAGGAACACTACAAGTGGTATCATAGCTATTTCTGAAGCCAACTCACATCCATATTTTAGTAGATTTTTTTTATCCTAGAGATGTGTTCTAACATCTTTAAATAACACATATATCTATTGTACAATGGGTAAAAATATGGTCAGGGAAGAATACATGCAAAAAATACAGTTTGTGTCACTTAGTTGGATTCCCTCGTAACCTTTGTTTCTAGCTCTTCGAGTAGTACCACATCAGACAACCGCTATGTACAAAATTGTCTTCCACATATCCTTGGGTATATCTGAATCCCTTTAGGAAGACCTGAAACTAGCCTTACATAAACCTATGATCTTCATGTTGCTATAGTACACTAAGAACAACACTGGCATAGATCACTCTCATGTACCAAGGTATTGGGTAGTATAGATAAGGTTATGGTCTATCCTCCTTGGTTGGTGTCATGAAATATTCAATTGAGTACCATTATTGGAAACCCTCTATATTAGAGAGATATAACACTTAACACCTCTTTGTCATTAAGACCCTACAAACCCTAGCCTCAACAGCGGGCCAACAAAACTTGGAAATGTTGTCAGTGTAGTAATATTCAGCAGGGAGAAATACTCCCACCATGTATAAAATAACAAAAAATTGGATTATCTCAACATCATTATGGGAGACCTATCTCAAAATATTCCTTTCATTGTGTTGATAGCATGGGTCTACCTCTCTAGTAAGACCTTTTGTGTGAAGTATAGTGTTTGTGGTATATATAAAAAGACTCCATTCAAGTTCTTGATCATAGTGATATAAGTTGGGAATAATTGTTTCGACAAAATCTTCTTTGGTCCCATGGTCCATCCTCACAACATGGAAAACATGAAGAACCAAAACCAAGACCTACGCTCTAAGCACCAACAACTTGAAGCCAAGGTTTCAAGCATTGAATCTTCGCTCAAAGAGTTGTTTTCCATGATGAACAAACAAGGTCACATGTTGGAAATGTTAGGCATGCGCTTGTGCATCTAGATAACATATCTACACATCAATCCAACCAAGGAGGAATTACTTTAAAATGAAGTGAATTCTACTCACATGCTCTTTTCATAAAGGTCATACCCACACTTTTAGGATCTCAATTCGTGGCACCACTTTCCAAAGGTAGAAATGAACAAATTTGATGGCTTTGATCCCTCTGGTTGGATTACCCAAATGGAACACTATTTCTCTCTCCATAAAATTATTGATGACCTACTTAAACTAAAATTGGGGGTCTTATATTTTGATTCATAATGTAGGGAGTGGCGCCAATGCTATAAGAAAGTTTGTGGAGGCTAAATTCCTTGGACCTAGTGTGTGTAGGTAACTTATGTTGGTTTTGAACGTGACAGTCATTGTTTGGAACGACTAACAAAATTATTCCTAACATGAATAATTGTTTACTAAATTCAAGGCTTTGAGCAATTTGCAATCTACACAAAGGTCCTATCTAATTCCATTTTTAAAGAATGTTTAATCAATGGTATCAAGGAGGAAATTAGATCACACATCATGATGTAGTGTTGAAAAACATGATTGGAAGCTTGTGAAAGAGATAAAGAATTTTATATGTTGATCAATTCCCAAACCAAGAGACATGTATTCACTACTCGCACTAGTCCCGTTGTGGAAACTACTCCCAGCCCCTCCAACTCTCAGGTAGCGAGAATCCACAAGTTGTCATAGGAATAGATGTTAGAACACCAACACCTCCACCTTTGTTATAATTGTAATGAGAGAATATTTCAGAGGGAACAAATCTTAAGAACTTAAATCATTTCAAATGGATGTATCCCCATAACAACACTCATAAGACATATTAGTTGAAGACACTCCTGAGCTACATTTGGATGATGCCACTGTTAATTTTTCTGATTCTCAGATCTTGATATTTATTGCCTTATGATTTCAAAACAAGATTCACTTTCATACCATAGTTATCATAGAATAACTATACACCGAAAAATATCAAATATAGCAATGTCGTGGAAATAACAAGATCTAGAAACGTTAACCATGCATAGTAGACACAAGAACACAAGAATTTATCCTAGGAAACCCAACCTTGGGAGAAAACCCAACAACGTTTATTATAGAAGAATAGTCCAAGATATTACAATTACATCACCATCATCATATCAAGATACAATACAGAGAATTGCCTCCCCAAGCCCGGCGTCTCCAAGAGCTAGTGTCTCACTAGAATAGAAAAAATATAACCAAGAGAGAGCTTCTCCAAGTATAGCGCCTCTACAAGTGTGGCGCAATCACCAAGATAACCAGAACTACAAGATATAGTGAAAATACCACAACTATAGCTGACAATTTCCTAGTGCGCACTGCATAAGGAGAGTTGTATCTGTCTATCCAAATGAAATGATCCACCTTATATTTTTACTAATCCAAGCACCTATATTTTTCCTATGGGGCTGACTTCTCATTATGGGTATTCAATTTAACTTTATTATTTTTTTTATTTTACTGATGGGGCCGACTTCTCTTCCTGGGTCTTCAATTTCTTCCTATGGCTTCTTTAATGTTCATATGGGTCTTCTTGTACTTCCTTGTGGAGAATGACTTCCCGAAGTTGCAAAACTTCAAAACTCCCTCTCGACGAGGGAGACATTATCCATACTTGGATTTGACCTGTCATAGAAAGGTTTTCCTTGAGCCTGGTTGATGTAGTCTTCTATGGCATGCACCTAGTTGATGTATACTTTTACCACATAAAATCGAGTTCATGTATGCTTCTCCCACATAGCACCTCAGGTCTCCAACGGTCCTTGTCAAGTCACATGATCAAGGATAGAGACCACACATGGGCCATCCTCCTTAGCTAAGTCACATGGCCATCAGATGAGAATGTTTTCCCGATGTTAATACATGGAGAACATCAACACCCTGGGCCATTCTCCTTAGCCAAGTCACATGGCTATCGGAGGAGAATGTTTTCCCGATGCTAATACATGGAAAACATCAACTCCATAGAACATTCTCCTCAGCCAAGTTACATGGCCATCAGAGGAGAATGTATGTCTGATCCATATGTACCTCGAGTCTTTTTCGGTCCTTGTCAAGTCACATGATCAAGGATAAAAACTACACCTGGGCCATTCTTCTTAGCCAAGTCACATGGCCATCTGAGAAGAATGTACAATTATCCTTATCCAAATCACATGGCCATTTAAGGAGAATATCTTCCATTCTCCTTATCTAAGTCACATGGACATCAGAGGAGAATGTCATCTCGATACTTCCATCTGGAGAATCATCAACACCTCGAGTCTTTGTTGGTCCTTGTCAAGTCACATGATCAAGAATAAATACTACGCTTGGGCCATTCTCCTTAGCCAAGTCACATGGCCATATGAGGAGAATGTTTTCCCGATGCTACCCAAAACATAAACACTCCCTCTCAGTGAGGGAGACACGATGCATCATTCCAATCTAGTCTCTCGATACTGGAGCTCCACTGCTCCCTTTTGTATCATGTCTTGGATGATCTGCAATCTACTCATTTGTGGATATGTACTAGAGATTTACTACTCCCTTTTGCACCATGTCTATGATGAATTATTTGGAATTTGTTTTCATTGATTTCAACCCTATAAGAAGCAGTCAAGTGAAGAAGCCTACATATGTCCAAGATCAATATTGCAAGATGGATATTGTTGAAAACATTATTTGTGGTCAATTTGGATACCCTATCTTTGAGGGAATTTTTACCCTACATAAATAACTCAAATGGAAGCACAAGTTACATGGTTGGAAATATTAATCCAAGACCTTTCCAATGGTATATGGAAGTCCCTCTAACTCCCAAGGATTGAGGAGATATGAATTTTTTTGTTCGACAACCCAGCCAGAAAATTGAGGACAGTTCACCCAGGTCAACGCATAAACTAAAGATAGGGACATAACTACTATAAATATAGGATGGATTTTCACATTTTTACAGCATCCAATCTTGTGATCTCTTAGCACAATTTTGGAGTGAAGGAAATGGGAGGATAAGGAGCTCTTATGAAGGATATTTTCTAGTCTTACGGTGATGTTTTGATCATTGTTATGGGTTTTCTATAGTATGGAAGGTTGATTATTTGCATAAGGTTCTATGTGGTTGTTGGGGTTTATGTGTAGACCCATGCGGACCTAGGATCTCGATGTGGACCCAATTTCTATGTGGACCCAGTTTCTAAGTGGAACCATTTTGATGATGATGATGTATCAATGATAGTCACAACGACAATGACAGTGACAATGTCAGTCTATGTGGACCCAGTTTTTATGTGGAACTAGTTTCTATGTGGAGCTAGTTTCTAAGTGGTCCCAATTTGATGATGATGATGTATCAATGATAGTGACAGTGACAATTTGATTCTATCATTTATATTCAAGGGTGGAAGGAAGGGGCAAGGAAAGGGGGTTGGAGCCTCCTTCCAGTTGGAGCTGGAAAATCTAGGGAGTTGTAGCTTCCTTTAGGTTGGAGCCTGTAAATAGGGGGTTGGAGCCTCCTTCCAGTTGGAGCTGGAGAATCTTGGAAGTTGTAGCTTCCTTTGAATGTAATATTTTATTATATACGAAAACATTGAGTGGAATTTCACTTATATCTATTGTGGATTGTGTATCTCTTATTTTGCTCTTTATTGGATATATTGTTTGATTGGAAAGTAAAGTTATAAAAGTGATAAATTATACTTGATATTGATTCACCCCCCTCTTAGTATCAACAATTGGTATCATATAAGGTTACCTTCAACACAGTTTAATCACTGGAAGGAAGATTGTGAAAAAAGATGGAAGGCCAAGGCCACATTCCAAATGGGATTCCACCATTTGATGGAAACAACTATGCATACTGGAGCAACAAAACACAAAATTAATTGACATATTTAGGAGTCAATATTTGTCTCTTAGTTGTCAATGGATATAAAGTTCCAAAAACTACTCCCACTAATCCAGATGAGAAGAAATCGATGATCTAAAATGCAAAGACCACACATGTTATTATAGGCGGATTGACACAAACTATTGCTAGCAAGGTGATGAGCTACAACACAACTAAAGAGGTATGGGAAACAATTAAAAATTTCTATGAAGTTGATCCTAAAGTCAAGCACGTCAAAATTCAACGACACAGAGCACAGTTTGAAAATTTGAAAATGGATGAAAAGGAATATATTGCAACCTATTTACTCGAAGTAGATGAAGTCGCCAATGCTATCATAGGACTAGGAGAAGAACTCAATGAATCCTTGGTTGTACAGAAAGTGTTAAGATCACTTCATGTGAGATATGATGCCAAGGTCTCTTCCATTAAATAAAATAGGTGTTACACATTATTTTCGTCACCCTTGTTGGTCCTAAGGTCTGCACCTTACTGTTAAAGGGAAAAGCTAGGCCACCTATCAGTTTATAATGATTGTTTCTTTTAACTTTTTGTTGGTTGGTCAGATATTTATTCTATCAAGACAAAGGAAAGGTTGGGTTGGCAGAACGATATGGATGAGGGCCCTCCTTGGCTTATGGTACACTAATGACAGACCAGTGAAATAATAGAAAACAGAGGGAAACAACAAACTACTCAATGAATGATCTACTGCAAGAAGTTCAATACTTAAAATATCATTTCAAGACATCAAACACGTATAAAAAAAAAATAACTCCCACAGGTTGCAGAAAACAAATCTTCACCAAAGCATTATTTGTTTGACAGGTTGCATATCAATAAAAATAAGTCATACAATAGCTGAAAGGAAATGAAATGTATGTTGCACAAATCAAAAATTGTATTTAATATAAGAATGAAAACACATGAAGAGTTGAACGAATCACTGTCATCAAAATTATGTTCACCAGGTAGAGATCTTTAATCCATGCGTAAAATGGGTCCGACCAATCTGTTGTATTGCTATTCTTTCCTCAAAAAATCTGACCCTTACAATATCCAAAAACTAACTATTTAAAAGAGTTGCAGAGGCTCTCATCTTTAGGGGACTGAGACCTCAATATAGGGAATTGTTCATAAAACAAAATATTAACTTCACTAAGATGCCAGAATTAAACAACAAGAGTGGTTCTTATCACACACAGAAGACCACTCTTGCATCTAATCTAGAAAAATGTTGGACTTAATCAAATAAAACTGCTACTATCTTTGTGACAGAACTGATGCATGTGTTGAAGGAACTGAGTGGTTGTGTTGAAGGAACTGAGTGGCCAAAAATAGGCCTCAGAGTGATAGAGCAGAGACTGTGTTGAACGACGTCACATCTACAAGCTGTTGGAGGCCACTGGAGATGATCAGTTGCATGAGCAGAGTTTGTTGAAGTGTTTCTGGAACTAATCTACGTCGACCTGTGACTGAGACTTAACACCTTGTCTATGCCTGAGATTTCGGAAGCCAAGTACACTTTGTATTGACCCCATCAGATTCCATCTGTACCTATGAAATAGCCTCGCTGGAATGGTTTTCGGCCCATCGGGCATGAGGGGAGACATGGAGGCGAGCATCCAATCAGGAGATGGGATGAATGGAGGCAAGGGTAGATGATGTGTAGTGGGGGATACAGGTGGTGCGTAGGGAGAGGAGGAGTAGATAGGTTGGGAAATGAGTGGAGAATAGGTGGCGAAAGGTGAGAGGGGGCGGTATTGAAAAACAACCCGAGAGGAACTCGGACGGGGGTGTAGGCGGTAAGCGGATTAGAGAGGGGGGGTCTGAGTTCTTGAGGAGCCACCATGTTAGGTAGGGCCCGTGATGAGAAAACCACTTTCTCAGACCCCCCCCCCCTGCACCCCCCCCAGCGTTAAAGGTAGAAAGGTCGGGGGGGTCTGAGCTGCGACAAGGACCGTCGATCTGGAGAGGTGGGCCACTGCAGATGGAGATCAGCGTGGGGTTTAAAGGAGGACAAGTGTCGGGTGGTGAGAGGATTGAGAGTAGTGAATGGGATGAGGGGAGATGATGTGTTAGGTGATGCAGTGAGCTGACCTCATTCAAGCACGTGATTGTGGGAGCTGTTGAGGGTGGTTTGGATCCAGACCGCCTTTGGGCCTACAATCCCCCACAAGCTGCCACGTACCCTTCCAAAAAAACCATGGTTCAAATTGTGGGACCGCTCTGGAAAATTAATGTCCGGGTAGTTTGTGTCCCCGCAATGAACTATAGTCATCACTCTGGTTATGATCCGGGATCTAGGTGACATTTTCCTACTGTAAGGATCGACGGTTCTCGTTGACTTGGGATCAATGGTCTAGATTCACTTCGAACTTTTGGGCTTCGGGTGTTTTGAATGTGAAACATGAAACATCTCTCGGAGGAAAATCTCTGAAATGAATGATCTGTCGCCACGTGTCATGATGGATGAACAGTCCAGATTCACTTCAGAAGTCTAGGTTTCGGGAGTTTCAAATGTGAAGCATGAAAATCTCTCAGAGGAAAATTGTCGAAGTAATTGATCTTCCACCACGTGTCCCGTCTGATGGATGGTCTAGGTTTACTTCAGGAATTCATGTCTTTGGCTCTTTGGGACTTTCGAACTTGATATTAAAACCCACACGATTCTGGAACCCGAATGGACGAGAGTCACTGATCTATGATTTGCTTGGTGGATCTTTACCGTTGAAAATTTACTTGTCTATTCCCACAGTCTGAGCCCAAACTTTGTTGTTCTGGATTGTTTTTTTGTGTGCACGGGTATTTCATGTACATAGAAAAGGCTTGGTAGACCTGCGGTGAGCTCAATCAATGGTGCACGTGAGTACAAGCATTTTGAAACAAATATGACATGTATTTTATCCTTCTAGAAAAACAGAAACAGAAATGCGTGAAGACTCAAAAACGAATAAGGCCCAAGACACTCAGTAGTGGGAACTGACTTAACCAACCAGAAAAGGAAAAATTGATGAAAGCGTAGGGAAAAAAGAGAGGAGAGGCAGGGGATGCAGACCTAGTTTACAACAATCCCTATGACCATTAATGATATACACCTATCCTTTGTCTTTAGAAGGATCAATAGCCTGAATCCCTAAAGAAAAATTAAGATACTTTTTCCCAGAAAGAAGAAAATTATCTTTTCCTTTGTGAAAATCCTTATAAAAAGGGATCATTGCATGCTGCACCATAGTGGCATGTGACATCGTCGCAGTTTTCTCAATATTAAGGTTGTGACGATTGTCCGTACAAAGAAAAAGTAAATCTTCTTAATACTTCTAGAAAAAAAAAATTGAGGGTGAGTTGGCCTCCGATCAGTTTGGATCTGATTCGCATCCTTTATATTATGGGATCATCCTAACTTCCTCACCCTATTCTTTTCAACTTATAAAAGGAGAAGAGTTCTCATGGGAAAGCTATTTTTTCGAATGGCTAGTTCTTGAGTTTTGTAGCTTGGAGTTTTTGGAGCTTGTATGTTGGCTTTGAGTGTCACTTTGCCAAGTTGAGATTGTGAGTGACTTTCAAATATACAGTCTTAGAATCCATGGATCAGAAGTGTGTGGGAAGCAAGGAACTGTTGGAAGGGACCCTACAACATCAAGGCATTGGTTGTATTCTCCTTTTCATATCTTTAATACAGTGATATATTTCTTTCTCGTAAAATTGGTCTTATTTTATTGTATGACTCCTTGATCAAATACATAGGTTTTGTTGAGTATACATTGTTGCTTCCACTATGTTGGCTTATGCCTTTTTACAGGTTCAGCATCCCATAAGCCTTGGAATGGAGCGAGGATGACACTAGTGAGAACAAACAACATTTAAAAGGTATGTCATTTATCTCTTGTTAGTTAGTATGCTTGATAATTAAAACTTAGGGAAAGTTTTATATTATGTCTTGTTTTGTTCTAGTTTCGGTGTGAAACTAGGGAGATTTGTTTGTGTCCGCACTTACCAATTTGTCCAATAAA
>JASDQU011400689.1:62181-77175 GCA_032191745.1 Picea mariana
ACCCAGGTCACTTGCCTCTACCCTCTGAATTTGTTCACCTTGTCCCGCCTTTGGCACAACATACCACTGGTTTTGTCGTCCCTCTGACACTCAACCTTGTTACGCGGTTGCGACCAATTTTTATCTCATACATCCTCCAACCAAGGGCAGTCTTCAGTTTTCTCACTTTTTGACTTCGTCCATGTACCTCTGCCACTTCCTCACCTCAGTAGATTCTATGAAGCTCTTTGCTTCTGGGAGTCACGTTCCCCTTTTGTCGATAGCAACACACTTTTTCCAGAAGGGCGACAATATCTTGATTCTCATTCTCCATGTAATGAGAGATCTCGGACGGCACAAGGTGAAACACCATTGCTCCCTGCTGTTGTTGTCCCCCATAACATTCGACGCCAACACTTTCTCATGTTATGGTGGGTCTTACTTAGCAACTATTGCAGTTCTTTTTATCATTTGTCGAAGACCTCTGAACCTGGTAGGGCCATCAATACCCACATCATCGTCGCTGCTTATTATCGCGATCATTGCCTATTTCTCAGAGTATATTCCTTTGCAGAATTGTCTTTTGCCTTTATCATCACCACCCCCGAGGGCGCTGCAGTTATCTACATCAACACTTCCGTCATCTTTTGTCAGAGTTACATAACACGAGCATGGGGCATGCCCGCCTCGTTTGTACACAGTTGTATATTGTTACGCACCTTATGGAAGGTCGGGTTCTACCGATTCCTTTCTTCTCCAACGGATTGCTCTACACGGTCCCACTATTGCTCTCTCTTACAACAACATTCTCAGTAGAAGAAACATTGATGGATTTTGGCTATAAGTTTTCTCCTAACCTCATCCATCAGGGGGCATCTGTTATCACTGAAATTTCATCCGCACATGGCGACAAGAACTCAACATCGTCAAACAGTAATGAAGTCATTCATGGCACTGGATTAATTTCACAGCATTGCAAAAAGGTCAAAAACTATACAAAGTAACCAAAAATTGAAGGGTGCTTTACAGAAGTTGGGTGCGCGCGCATATGCGCGGAACATGAACGTACAATGCGCGCATGCACGCACGATGCACGACTGTTGGCACAAAAACCCGCGCACCTGCTAAACGACACATTTATGGAATTGGTCAGCCTCCCAACCACTTATGGATCAGCTCCCAAGCCGATTTGACTCCCAAATCTGAGCTGAATCCGCATGGTAGGCTAGTCAAAGACCTAATTAAGCCCTAAAGAGCCCCTTTTCACACCTCAAAGGAGTTACATAATCACCCAATGCAATGCTATAAAAAGCCATGAAGAAACACCATTTTCTCAAGGAATTTCATGTAATGTTATGCTGCTTAGATTGTTTTAAGGACTCACTCCTTGGCAATAACACATTATCACCATTTCATTGAGCTATCCACCTCTACATTGAGTGGATGTGCTAGGAGTTCTTTCACCATCATTCTCATTTTCTTATTGTAAGGAGAGCAAGTTTGTGAGGGCACAAGAGCCTTCCATTGGAGAAAGAAGGGACTCATAGTCCCCTTTCTTCATTGTACTTTGATTTCATCAATTGATCAGCCTAAAAACATTGGTGATATTGGTCTTGTTGTCTTTGTTATTTCTTTTTCCATATGCTCATAGTTTAGTTTGTTTTAATTTAATTCTTGCTTATAGTTTTGTTGTTCTTTTTCTAACTCTTTCCTCTACAGCTGTCATGCTCAGCAAGACCCAACTGGGCATGTAAGCACCCTTTATTTGCTCACCAAGTGACGAATTGGGTGTAAACACTCATGATTTTATTCTTCACAACTTTCCAATTTGTTTCTTAGTTCTCTATTTATGTTTCCGAGCTTAGCATTTTCTTCTTCAGCATACTTCATTTTTTCAATATTCTCACCATCTTCTTGTTCACTTTCTGTGATGTCCTTGGCTCCCCAGAAAGAGTCAAGTCTTGTTCCTTCAGTTTCTTCATCAGAATATTCTTCAGAATTGTCTTCATCTATTTTAGAATATATATGGTCATTGTCTTGAGTTTCTTGAGTTATGAAGATAAATTCCCTTCTATCCATTTCTTCTCCATCACTTTCATCTGAAGAACTATTGTCCTCCTTGGAATAGAGACCCTTTTTCTTGTGGAAGATTTTCTTTTCTTCAAAAGGAAATTTCTTAGCATAATGTCCTACTCTGCCACAATTGAAGAATTTAAAAGGTAACTTACCTTTGTATTTTTCGGTTCCCCTGTTGAGCTTTCTTACAAAATGTGCTTCTTCTTCATTTGAATCATAGCTCGATTTTTCTTCTTCCTTGTGTTCCTTGCCCTTTGTTTTATTCATAAATTTAAAGGCTGCTTCTCTGTTTGACTATTCACTTTATGTACCTGTTCTCATTTCATATGCTATGAGGGAACCATGTATTTCATCCATTTTCATCTTAGTCAAGTCCCTATTTTTATTGGACAAATCGGTAAGTGTGGACTAAAACGAATCTCCCTAGTTTCACACCGAAACTAGAACAAAACAAGACATAATATAAAACTTTCCCTAAGTTTTAATTATCAAGCATACTAACTAACAAGAGATAAATGACATACCTTTTAAATGTTGTTTGTCCTCGCTAGTGCCATCCTCGCTCCATTACAAGGCTTATGGGATGCTAAACCTGTAAAAAGGCATAATCCAATGGAGTGGAAGCAACAATGTATACTCAACAAAACCTATGTATGTGATCAAGGAGTCATACAATAAAATAAGACCAATTTTACGAGAAAGAAATATATCACAGTATTAAAGATATGAAAAGGAGAATACAACCAATGCCTTGATGTTGTAGGGTTTCTTCCAACAGTTCCTTTCTTCCCACACACTTCTAATCCATGGATTCTAAGACTGTATATTTGAAAGTCACTCACAATCTCAACTTGGCAAAGTGACATTCAAAGCCAACATACAAGCTCCAAAAACTCCAAGCTACAAAACTCTAGAACTAGCCATTCCAAAAAATAGCTTTCCCATGAGAACTCTTCTCCTTTTATACGTTGAAAATAATAGGGTGAGGAAGTTAGGATGATCCCATAATATTAGGGATGCGAATCACATCCAAAACAATCGGAGTCCAACTCACCCTCAAATCTTTTTTTCTAGAAGTATTGAGAAGATTTACTTTTTCTTCGTATGGACAGTCGTCACACCCTTAATACTGAGAAAACTGTGATGATGTCACATGCCACTATGGTGCAACATGCATCGATCCCTTTTTATAAGGTTTTGCACATAGGAAAAGATAATTTTCTTCTTTCTGGGAAAAAGTGTCTTAATTTTTCTTCAGGGATTCAGGCTATTGATCCTTCTAAAGACAAAGGATAGGTGTACATCATTAACGGTCATAGGGATTGTTGTAAACTAGGTCTGCATCCCCTGCCTCTCCTCTCTTTTTTCCCTATGCTTTCATCAATTTTTCCTTTTCTGGTTGGTTAAGTCAGTTCCCACTACTGAGTCTTCACACATTTCTGTTTCTGTTTTTCTAGAAGGATAAAATACACGTCATATTTGTTTCAAAATGCTTGTACTCATGTGCACCATTGATTGAGCTCACCGCAGGTCTACCAAGCCTTTTCTATGTACATGAAATACCCGTGCACATGACACAACAATCCAGAACAACAAAGTTTGGGCTCAGACTGTGGGAACAGACAAGTAAATTTTCAACGGTAAAGATCCAACAAGCAAATCATAGATCAATGACTCTCGTCCATTCGGGTTCCAGAATCGCGTGGGTTTTAATATCAAGTTCGAAAGTCCCAAAGAGCCAAAGACCCGAATTCCTGAAGTAAATCTAGACCATCCATTAGACGGGACACATGGCGACAGATCAGTTACTTCGACGAATTTCCTCTGAGATATTTTCATGCTTCACATTTGAAACTCCTGAAACCCAGACTTCTGAAGTGAATCTGGACTGTTCATCCATCATGACACGTGGCGACAGATCATTCATTTCAGAGATTTTCCTCTGAGAGATGTTTCATGTTTCACATTCAAAACACTTGAAGCCCGAAAGTTCAAAGTGAATCTAGACCATTGATCCTAGGTCAACAAGAACCGTCGATCCTTACAGCAGGTAAATGTCACCCAGATCCCGGATCATAACCAGAGCGATGACTATAGTTCATTGCGGGGACACAAACTGCTCGGACGTTAATTTTCCAGAGAGGTCCCACAATTTGAACCATGGTTTTTTTTGGAAGGGTACGTGGCAACTTGTGGGGGATTGCAGGCCCAAAGGCAGTCTGGATCCAAACCACCCTCAACAGCTCCCGCAATCATGTGCTTGAATGAGGTCAGCTCATCGCATCACCTGACACATCATCTCCCCTCATCCCACTCACTACTCTCAATCCTCTCACCACCCGACACTTGTCCTCCGTTAAACCCCACGCTGATATCCATCAGCGGTGGCCCACCTCTCCAGATTGACGGTCCTTGTCGCAGCTCCGACCCCCCCGACCTTTCTACCTTTAATGTTGGGGGGGGGGGTCTGAGCAAGTGGTTTTCTCATCATGGGCCCTACCTAACATGGCGGCTCCTCAAGAACTCAGACCCCCCCTCTCTAATCCGCTTATCACCTACACCCCCCTCCGAGTTCCTCCCAGGTTTTTTTTCAATACCACCCCCTCTCACCTTTCGCCACCTATTCTCCACTCACTTCCAACCTATCTACTCCTCCTCTCCCTACACGCCACCTGTATCCCCCACTACACGTCATCTACCCTTGTGTCCATTCATCCCATCTCCCGATTAGATGCTCTCCTCCACGTCTCCCCTCATGCCCGATGGGCCGAAAACCATTCCAGCGAGGCTATTTCATAGGTACAGATGGCATCTGATGGGGTCAATACAGAGTGTGCTTATCTTTCGAAAGCTCAAGCATAGACAAGGTGTTAAGTCTCAGTCATAGGTCGATGTAGATTAGTTCCAGAAACACTTCAACAAACTCTGCTCATGCAACTGATCATTTCTAGTGGCCTCCAACATCTTGTAGATGTGCCTTCGTTCAACACAGTCTCTGCTCTGTCACTCCGAGGTCTATTTTCGACCACTCAATTCCTTCAACACATGCATCAATTCTGTCACAAAGATAGTAGCAGTTTTATTTGATTAAGTCCAACATTTTCCTAGATTAGATGCAAGAGTGGTCTTCTGTGTGTGATAAGAACCACTCTTGCTGTTTAATTCTGGCATCTTAGCGAAGTTAATATTTTGTTTTACAAACAATTCCCTAGATTGAGGTCTCAGTCCCCTAAAGACGAGAGCCTCTGCAACTCTTTTAAATAGTTAGTTTTTGGATATTGTAAGGGTCGGATTTTTTGAGGAAAGAATAACAATACAACAGATTGGTCGGACCCATTTTACGCATGGATTAAAGATCTCTACCTGGTGAACATACTTTTGATGACAGTGATTCGTTCAAATCTTCATGTGTTTTCATTCTTATATTAAATACAATTTTTGATTTGTGCAACGTACATTTCATTTCCTTTCAGCGATTGTATGACTTATTTTTATTGATATGGAACCTATCAAACAGATAATGCTTTGGTGAAGATTTGTTTTCTGCAACTTGTGGGATTTATTTTGTTTTCTATTATTTCACTGGTCTATCATTAGTGTGCCATAAGCCAAGGAGGGCCCTCATCCATATCGTTCTACCAACCCAACCTTGCCTTTGTCTTGATAGAATAAATCTCTGACCAACCAACAAAAAGTTAAAAGAAACAATCATTCTAAACTGATAGGTGGCCTAGCTTTTCCCTTTAGCAGTCAGGTGCAGACCTTAGGACCAACAAGGATGACGCAAATAATGTGTAACACCTATTTTCTTTAATGGAAGAGACCTTGGCATCATATCTCATGCGAAGTGATCTTAACACTTTCTGTACAACCAAGGATTCATTGAGTTCTTCTCCTAGTCCTATGATAGCATTGACGACTTCATCTACTTCAAGTAAATAGGTTGCAATATATTCCTTTTCATCCATTTTCAAATTTTCAAACTGTGCTCTGTGTTGTTGAATTTTGACATGCTTGACTTTAGGATCACCTTCATAGATATTTTTAATTGTGTCCCATACCTCTTTAGTTGTGTTGCAGCTCATCACCTTTCTAGCAATAGTTTGTGTCAATCCGCCTATAATAACATGTGTGGCCTTTGCATTGTAGATCATTGATATCTTCTCATCTAGATCAATAGGAGTAGTTTTTGGAAATTTATATCTATTGACAACTAAGAGACAAATATTGAATCCTAAATATGTCAAGTAATTTTGTGTTTTGTTGCTCCAATATGCATAATTGTTTCCATCAAATGGTGGAATCCCATTTGGAATGTGGCATTGGCCTTCCATCTTTTTTCACGATCTCCCTTCCAGTGATTAAACTTTGTTGAAGGTAACCTTATATGATACCAATTGTTGATACTAAGAGGGGGGGTGAATCAGTATCAAGTATAATTTATCACTTGTATAACTTTACTTTCCAATCAAATAATATATCCAATAAAGAGCAAAATAAGAGATACACAATGCACAATAGATATAAGTGAAAATCCACTCAATGTTTTCTTATATAATAAAAATTACATTCAAAGGAATCTAAAACTTCCAATATTCTCCATCTCCAATTGGAAGGAGGCTCCAACCCCCTATTTACAGGCTCCAACCTAAAGGAAGCTACAACTCCCTAGATTTTCTAGCTCCAACTAGAAGGAGGCTCCAACCCCCTTTCCTTGCCCCTTCCTTCCACCCTTGAAAAAAAATGATAGAATCAACTTGTCACTGTCACTGTCACTGATACATCATCATCATCAAATTGGGTCCACTTAGAAACTAGTTCCACATAGAAACTGGGTCCACATAGAAACTGGGTCCACATAGACTGTCATTGTCACTATCATTGTCATTGTGACTATCATTGATACATCATCATCATCAAAATGGTTCCACTTAGAAACTGGGTCCACATAGAAATTGGGTCCACATCGAGATCCTAGGTCCACATGGGTCCACAGATAAACCCCAACAACCACATAGAACCTTATGCAAATAATCAACCTTCCATACTATAGCAAACCCATAGCAATGATCAAAACATCACCATAAGACTAGAAAATATCCTTCATAAGAGATCCTTATCCTCCCATTTACTTCACTCCAAAATTGTGCTAAGAGATCACAAGATTGGATGTTGTAAAAATGTGAAAATCCATCCTATATTTATATTAGTTATGTCCCTATCTTTAGTTTCTAGGCCGACCTGGCTAAACTGTCCTCAATTTTTTGGCTGGGTTGTTGAACAAAAAAATTCATATCTCCTCATTCCTTGAGAGTTAGAGGGACTTCCATATACCGTTGGAAAGGTCTTGGAATAATATTTACAACCATGTAACTTGTTCTTCCATTTGAGTTATTTATGTAGGGTAAAAATTCCCTCAAAGATAGGATATCCAAATTGACCACAAATAATATTTTCAACAATATCCATCTTGCAATATTGATCTTGGACATATGTAGGCTTCTTCACTTGACTTCTTCTTATAGGGTTGAAATCAATGACAAAATTTTTCCAAATAATTCATCATAGACATGGTGCAAAAGGGAGTGGTAAATCTCTAGTACATATCCACAGATGAGCAGATTGCAGATAATCAAAGACATGATACAAAAGGGAGCAGTGGAGCTCTAATATCGAAAGACTAGATTGGCATGATGCATAATGTCTCCCTCACTGAGAGGGAGTGTTTATGTTTTGGGTAGCATCGGGAAAACATTCTCCTCATATGGCCATGTGACTTGGCTAAGGAGAATGGCCCAAGCGTAGTATTTATTCTTGATCATGTGACTTGACAAGGACCGACAAAAACTTGAGGTGTTGATGATTCTCCAGATGGAAGTATCGAGATGACATTCTCCTTTGATGGCCATGTGATTTAGATAAGGAGAATGGAAGATATTCTCCTCAAATGGCCATGTGATTTGGATAAGGAGAATTGTACATTCTTCTCAGATGGCCATGTGACTTGGCTAAGAAGAATGGCCCAGGTGTAGTCTTTATCCTTGATCATGTGACTTGACAAGGACCGAAAAAGACTCGAGGTACATATGGATCAGACATACATTCTCCTCTGATGGTCATGTAACTTGGCTAAGGAGAATGTTCTAGGGAGTTGATGTTTTCCATGTATTAGCATCGGGAAAACATTCTCCTCCGATGGCCATTGGACTTGGCTAAGGAGAATGGCCCAGGGTGTTGATGTTCTCCATGTATTAACATCGGGAAAACATTCTCATATGGTGGCCATGTGACTTAGCTAAGGAGGATGGCCCATGTGTGGTCTCTATCCTTGATCATGTGACTTGACAAGGACCGTTGGAGACCTGAGGTGCTATGTGGGAGAAACATACATCAACTTGGTTTTATGTGGTAGAAGTATACATCAACTAGGTGCATGCCATAGAAGACTACATCAACCAGGCTCAAGGAAAACCTTTCTATGACAGAACAAATCCAAGTATGGATAATGTCTCCCTTGTCGAGAGGGAGTTTTGAAGTTTTGCAACTTTGGGCAGTCATTCTCCACAAAGAAGTACAAGAAGACCCATATGAACATTAAAGAAGCCATAGGAAGAAATTGAAGACCCAGGAAGAGAATTCAGCCCCATCAGTAAAAGAAAAAAAATAATAAAGTTAAATTGAAGACCCATAATGAGAAGTCATCCCCATAGGAAAAATATAGGTGCCTGGATTAGTAAAAATATAGGGTGGATCATTTCATTTGGATAGACAGATACAACTCTCCTTATGCAGTGCGCACTAGGAAATTGTTAGCTATAGTTGTGGTATTTTTACTATATCTTGTAGTTCTGGTTATCTTAGTGATTGCGCCACACTTGTAGAGGCGCTATACTTGGAGAAGCTCTCTCTTGGTTATATTTTGTCTATTCTAGTGAGACATTAGCTCTTGGAGATGCCAGGCTTGGGGAGGCAATTCTCTGTATTGTATCTTGATATGATGATGGTGATGTAATTGTAATATCTTGGACTATTCTTCTATAATAAACGTTGTCGGGTTTTCTCCCAAGGTTGGGTTTCCCAGGATAAATTCTTGTGTTCTTGTGTCTACTGTGCATGGTTAATGTTTCTAGATCTTGTTATTTCCACTGCATTGTTATATTTGATATTTTTCGGTGTATAGTTATTCTATGATAACTGTGGTATGAAAGTGAATCTTGTTTTGAAATCATAAGGAAATAACTATCAAGATCCGAGAATCAGAAAAATTAATAGTGGCATCGTCCAAATGTAGCTCAGGAGTGTCTTCAACTAATATGTCTTATGAGTGTTCTTATGGGGATACATCCATTTGAAATGATTTAAGTTCTTAACATTTGTTCCCTCTGAAATATTCTCTCATTACAATTATAACAAAGGTAGAGGTGTTGGTGTTCTAACATTTATTCCTATAACAACTTGTGGATTCTCGCTACCTGAGAGTTGGAGGGGCCGGGAGTAGTTTCCACAACGGGACTAGTGCGAGTAGTGAATACATGTCTCTTGGTTTGGGAATTGATCACAATATCAACTTCTTTATCTCTTTCACAAGCTTCCAATCATGTTTTTCAACACTACATCATGATGTGTGATCTAATTTCCTCCTTGATACCATTGATTAAACATTCTTTAAAAATGGAATTAGATAGGACCTTTGTGTAGATTGCAAATTGCTTAAAGCCTTGAATTTAGTAAACAATTGTTCCTGTTAGGAATAATTTTGTTAGTCGTTCCAAACAATGACTGTCACGTTCAAAACCAACATACATTACCTACACACACTAGGTCCAAGGAATTTAGCCTCCACAAAATTTCTTATAGCATTGGCGCTACTGCCTACATTATGAATCAAAATATAAGACCCACAATTTTAGTTTAAGTAGGTCATCAATAATTTGGGTAATCCAACCAGAGGGATCAAAACCATCAAATTTGTTCATTTCTACCTTTGGAAAGTGGTGCCACGAATTGAGATCCTAAAAGTGTGGGTATGACCTTTATGAAAAGAGCATGTGAGTAGAATTCACTTCATTTTAAAGTAATTCCTCCTTGGTTGGATTGATGTGTAGATATGTTATCTAGATACACAAGCGCGTGCCTAACATTTCCAACATCTGACCTTGTTTGTTCATCATGGAAAACAACTCTTTGAGCGAAGATTCGATGTTGGAAACCTTGGCTTCAAGTTGTTGGTGTTTAGAGTGTAGGTCTTGGTTTTGGTTCTTCGTGTTTTCCATGTTGTGAGGATGGACCATGGGACCAAATAAGATTTTGTCGAAACAATTATTCCCAACTTATATCACTATGATCAAGAACTTGAATGGAGTCTTTTTATATATACCACGAACACTATACTTCACACAAAAAGTCTTACTAGAGAGGTAGACCCATGCTATCAACACAATGAAAGGGATATTTTGAGATAGGTCTCCCATAATGATGTTGACATAATCCAATTTTTTGTTATTTTATACATGGTGGGAGTATTTCTCCCTGCTGAATATTACTACACTGACAACATTTCCAAGTTTTGTTGGCCCCCTATTGAGGCTAGGGTTTGTAGGGTCTTAATGTCAAAGAGGTGTTAAGTGTTATATATCTCTAATATAGAGGGTTGCCAATAATGTTACTCAATTGAATATTTCATGACACCAACCAAGGAGGATAGACCATACCCTTATTTATACTACCCAATACCTTTGTACATTAGAGTGATCTATGCCAGTGTTGTTCTTAGTGTACTATAGCAACATGAAGATCATAGGTTTATGTAAGGCTAGTTTCAGGTCTTCCTAAAGGGATTCAGATATACCCAAGGATATGTGGAAGACAATTTTGTACATAGGGGTTGTCTGATGTGGTACTACTTGAAGAGATACAAACAAAGGTTATGAGGGAATCCAACTAAGTGACACAAACTGTATTTTTTGCATGTATTCTTACCTGACCATATTTTTACCCATTGTACAATAGATATATGTGCTATTTAAAGATGTTAGAACACATCTCTAGGATAAAAAAAATCTACTAAAATATGGATGTGAGTTGGCTTCATAAAGAGCTATGATACCACTTGTAGTGTTGCTTAACCCTTAAACTTGAAACAAAACTAGGTATACATAAAATATAATTGTAGAAAACCATATACAAGAGAAAATTTGACAAATTCTGTGAAATATACCCTTGTATTATGATAATTAGAAGAAATAAATAAATGTTCACTTGCCTCTTAAGGTGGGGAAACCTTTCACTGAGAAAAGCTCCAAATACCACAATACATGGCAAAATATTCCATAGCCTCCTATCTTTTTAAATAGATCCTCAATAGAAAAACCGTACCTACTTGTTGTCCCATCATTAATGGGTACTAACTACCTAGTGGGATTTATAAAGTGGACCCCATTAAGTAAATATCCACTTCTATCTAATGGGCCTTATTCAAGGAGGATGGTAGCGTACATCAATAGACTAACTCCTAGGTATCCTAAAGTAGGAAGGTTAGGGTAGGATCCCAATAGTTCAACAATAAATGTAATGTCCATTATGGTGATTAAAAGAGAGAAAATTGGTATTAGTGGTGATAGGTATTCTACCCATGTATATCCATGGAAATCTAATGTAAAACGATTCAACTGGGAGTTAACACTACTAGTGCTAGTTATCGACTTCCAAGTTTACGAATAAATTTTTTATTATTCTACTTTGAAGTTCATAATGAATTTTCTTATCTAGTTCCAAGCTTTGATTCCTAATGATTGAATATTAAGAAGTTGTAAGAGCGATATCCCTTCATTTAAAAAGATATGGAATGATCCTAACTTTGTGACTTAAAATTGATTTTTTAGTTTAATTTTTTTTTTGTAGGGGAAATAATTTAACGTCCTTCTATGAAGGGTTGATGGGATCATGAATGGAAATGAAGGCTTCAATTTTTCTCCTTGATGGGATGGATAAATTTTCCAGCAAAATATTTCATCCTGCCATAACCATCAAGCCATAGAATATGTATTGCAACACTGAACCATAATCAAGATGTTATTCTTTACATATCATGGAATGTGAAAAAAATTATTGGAATGGACTTAATGTTAACTAAAACGCTCCATTACTCAACATTTTCCCCCTTTATTCTCGTGATTTTTTATAAGTTATTGTTGGGCCTGCAATTTGATGCTATTTTCATTGCCAAATACTTCCTTTTTGACCATTTAAGCCTCTATTTTCACCTTATCACCATTCCTTTCATCGTGCCATCTCAATATTTTTAATGGAAATATCATATGGAGCTTGAGACGTAATTATGTTTTTAATTCAATGACTTTTCCATTGTTTTTGGTAGATTAGAAAATTAATAGTTGATTATTACTAATGAGGGTTTTTCCTAGTTCAGTTCATGTGACTCTTATGCAATTCCTGTAGCACCATCATTGTTCCTCATACTTCCATGTGTCCAATGGGAAAATGGGCACACAGATATCATAATTGGATGCTTCTAGATGGTTACGTACCCATCAAATCATGCCCAGGTCACACATGTGAGCCTCCAAGAACTTGTTCAAAATTATGGTCAAAATTAATAAATAGTTCCAAACAATCAGCTTCTGACGTGATTTCTGGGCAGATGAAGATAGATCTTGAAAAACTAAAACATGGGTTTTGTGCAAAAGGGTCCAAATTGGTTATCTCAATTGTTGATTTCCAAAATTTGAGATGGTTTGGTAGATAAGGATAATTTTATAATCTGGGTTTGCCCAAAATTTTGTGTGCGTCTGGTTCCCAAATTTGTAAAAATTGTTTGAATGGATTCTGAGTTTGGAATTCGGTTTCACAGGTTTTTTATGCATAAATAGGAGCTTCACAAGATTGATAGGAGGCATTATTTTTTAATATACAAGGAGTACAACATTAATTTGTTGTATTGTTGAACTTCAACCTTTGAATAAAAATCTATGAGCTGATGTTTGGGGATCTATTTGGTGTTATTAGTTTGTTGTAAATTTTGTAGTTATTTTAAGCAATGAGAGACCGATTGGGAGGGCCCATCAGTTTAGTTCTCATTGCTCTATATATTTTTCAGTAGAGGTAATAATTATATTTCTTCGTTTTCATAGTTAGTATGGTTTTGAATGCATAATTAGTATAACTTTGTTTACTTTCATATCCTTTGGTTTTATAACATTTGCAGGATCTCCAGATTAATATTTGATTGATATTGTGTGTAGTATTTGTGTAATTTGGATTTATAAGTATAGGTACCTTTGCAATCTACAAGATTTTAATGTCATAAGCATTGACTGTGGTTATAATCTGAGCAGTGGCAATCACATCTCCTTGCTGCAATTCCACTTGGTTCATAACCTGACGATGCAATTTGAATAGTCTTATCCAACCCTGTTATATATATATATATATATATATATTTGAGCAATGTACCTTCTTTAAGATCATGACTTGAAATAGTGATGGTTTCTTTCATTTAGTATTACACATTGGATATCCATAGGCTGCAAGTGTTAATTGCATATTGTGTATGTGGATCAATCCTCCTTTTCCTTATCCTTCTCTTAGGTTAATGAGTAAGTTGCTTTAGTGGAGATATATCTCACTGGGGTTTGAATGATAATATTGAGTTTATTTTTTCATGTGAACATTGTGTACCTCATAGTGAAAATTTGTTATTGGTGCCCGTTAAAACTTGTCATTGTTACCCAGTAAAGATCATCTCCTTTTGCCATTTTTATTGTGTGAAGTAGGATAAAATTTTATTTTTTATTTGCTTTCTACCATCACAAGAACATAGTCACTTGAAGGCGGGAAAAATATTTTCCCTTATAATTGCTTACATGAACACTCAGGAGAGGCTTGAGTGAAATATTATAGTCTATGTCAGCGATGTACCTTCTTGTTTTGTTTCCCAATGAACATTTTTCTTGTGATTTTCTAGTATAGTTTCATGCTCTTTTTCATAGATTAAATAGTCATGCTTTTTCTAATCTCTACATATATAATGTTTGCACTTCTAAGATTATGCCTCTGGATTGATGATTTAATCATCATCAATTAAGTTAATTAATTTGCTCGACAGTCATTTAGTGGGAAATATGAAATCACAATCCCAACATACAAAATATGCAACTTCATCCATCAATAGATGCAATCTAATATTTTTGGGTGCCTTTGAATCGATTAAAATCATCAAAATTATGAAATGAAAAATGGATTGCTTAAAACCATGGATCTATAACTTGCTATATTTTGACAAAGACAGAGCATTTTAATGAATTCTTATATAATGCCAAAGTTAATTATTTAACAAAAATATTTCATCGAGTAAATATGTATAGATAACCACTTTATTATAGCACAACACATTTTTTCTCATTTTCTCCTTTTACACTATACTACATTGATAGTACATGACCCAAGACCGGTAAAAGTCCCATAACACATATTCCTACATTAGGTTCATTGGTTAGTATTTTAAAGAACACTAACATAACAAGATATTCTATTTTTATTTTTGGAGATGTAGGATTTCCATAGGAAGAGTCACAAAAAATTGCATTTGCACCATTAATGTCTTTTATTTTAAGGTGTTGGAGACACAACTCCAACATCCACTCATAGTGAATTCAATTGAGTTAGTATGGTTTCTATGTGTTATTGTACAATGCAATTTTATGTGTTGTGATAATAAACTAACTCATCTTGAATACCTTTTTTATTATTTTTTGCATAGCAGTGTAGACAATATTTTCACACAAGGAAGTCTCAACTTGCAATGAACTCATTTTTTGGTGGTGTTCTAAAACATCCTTAATATAACCTCAACCCCCTATTGTTTTGTTGGAAAATTCAATAAGCTATCTAAACTACTCAAATTTTCATGCCAAATAGAGTGTG